>CABFWB010000217.1:242646-262152 GCA_902151455.1 Timema bartmani
GGGGGGGGGGGGGGCGGAAAGAGTGGTAAGGTGTTTCGGGTTCCTTTTGTCTTTATTCCTTCCTTACTAACCGCGCCACTGGACGTGTGAACAATGAGTGGACTATTTGCATAGTAATGGTTACTCTTTGTTCAGGGCATTAAAATCAATACACTAGTTTGGTGCGCTGGCCACACGGGCGATGTTTTCGTAGGTACTATTTACTACAAGCTAACTGTTACCGTGTGTACAACCGACTATCACGGTGACTGTTAGCAAAACAAGTAGCTATCATGAAAACTTGTGCATAATTTGATACAGGTTTGGCAGGTCATAGTTTTCAGAGATATATGTACAGTAGCATGCTCATAAGCGATGTAGCAAATTGAAAATAGAGTTCCTTGTTTGTCAAACAAAAGTAAAATGGATTTTTGTTTTGTTTTTTAAAAAAACAAGGTCGAGGAAAGTTTTTCTTATTACCTGCATTTTATGCCTCTATTAATAAATCAGAAACTACGTCGGTTTATTTCAAAGTGTACGTTAATCTTTTTATTTTTATTATTATTTTTTATCACTGCGTCTTACTACCTGTTCAGGTTACACGAATTATCTTTTGTTTAAATAAACACATATCTAATGTCCTACATTATGTTCTACACTAAACTTAAAAGAGGCACATTTATAAAGCCATTTCGGTGTGTTATTTTTAATTTATCATAAACATTTAAAATGTCAGGAACAAATCGTTTCAAAAGCAGCAGCACGCGCATTCGAGTCAAAACTGTGGAGAGACGTCAAGGTCTAAAAACGCGCTAAATACTATAATTATAGCAAAGAGAATCTTAATATGATTAATTATATCTTGCTGGGATATTTTATGATATAAGTGAATGTGTTGATTTTGTTCCGAACCATATTTCACTATCGGTTAGGATTATACGTAAACAAATTAATCCCACTAATGTATGAGGAATGAGAAAAGTTGAAATTTGTGGAAATGTAGCTGCCTTTGCGTCAAAGGAGAGTGGGAAACTATCAAGAGGAAACCATCCTCACTAGGCTACACCAAGCCGAGAACCCAACCCTGAACTCCCCATCACCGGCATATCAATCCAAACGAGCATGACATTTAAACCACTTGTCCACCAACGCGGATCATTTGTTGATCTATGAGTATATGGACTTCTTCGTGAACAGCATTCACACTAGCCACGCCATGCTGAAATAACTGCGGATAATTGGTGCATCTCTATTGAATGAACGTGGTAATATCTCAATGTGTAGCTTCGAACTAAACATTTCTACCTATAAACACATACAATAAGCTAAAAATTCTGTGTTACATAGAATTACGTCAGTAAAATAAATATTATATTAACTGTGTTCTCATATAATAATTTCGACAAGAAAATAGATCATAGGTAGGTCCTTTCTGATATTAATTTAAGTGGGTACATAAAGACAATGGAGCACACAGAGGGAATTCAAGATGAACATTTCCCTTTGCCCTCAGGCCCACTGACATAAATTTTATGGCCTGATACACTAAAGATTTTGTGCCCCTCCCCCTCCCCCCTTAACTCTACCCTCCTCTACAGACAACTACAAAGCTTCAACTAAATAATAATAATAATAATAAAATCATTAGTAGTGTAGCGTATTAATTAAAGTTGTCCAAGGATTTTTAAATATCTTTATGAGGAGTATTAAATTAATTGGATCAATGAACTACACATTCTATATTTTAAAATCAATATTTTAATGAAAATCAGACATCACCCAGATCTAACATTCAGCTGAAATACTAATTTTGTTTTCACACAAATGATAAAAATAATTATATTTTAAAAAGATATTCTATTCTTATTATTGACATTAATTTTTTCAATTTGTATAAATGTTATTGAATATGGATCAACATACAATCTTCAATATTATAAATTAGAAATAAACTAATAAGCATAACATTTGTGACAGATCAGATATTTTGTGTAATTCAAATACAATGGGTTAATTGTATCGTTACAAACGCATTAATATTCAAGTCAAAAGTTGTGTGTAAAAGTATCACAATTTTGTCTAGATGCTAGGCGAAATCAAAAGAAAATAATTTTATTTTCATTTAAACATGGTAAAAATAGGGTAGATGAATTCATTAATCGCGCGGAAATTACATGCTTCGTTTCTTTATCTTTCCAAACGGAAATAATTTTTGGGTGGATGAAGAAACGGTAGAGCTACAGTCTACAGACTATCTAAGTAGAATAATGCGAATGCAAGAAAATCTGAAATTAGGGAACAAATGTGGTTTTTTTTAATCCTGAACATAACAATACGGTATCGTATTATAATAATTTTTTAAACTAATGCTTCACAAAAGTGACGTATTTTATTTATTCTCCAAATATTTATTTTTGTCTAACGATTGTTGCTAAAAGAGTAAATAAAAGGTGCAAATAACATAACTGGTAATTATTATTGGTATCAGGCTTTCGTCCTGGTCACATTACAGGTAAGTACCGTACACTTTTAATCAGTGCTACTGTGATATTATACTTGCTATAGACATTCGTAGATTATATTTTTTTAATAATTCTGGATTTTAGCTAGGCCCTTAACAGTGTATATTTTGACTTGCTTTTAAATAAACTTACTTATTAGTTTCATTTCTCCCCGAGCTTCAATTGTTGTACGCGATACTATCTACCGTATTTATCTGAATCTAAGACAAGGTTTTCCCCCCAAATTTGTAGCTTCTAAATCTAGGGGTCGTCTTAAAATCGCAGACTAAGGATTGGGTTAGGCCTACATCAAAAGGTAACATTTTACACCTTTATTTAATATAAATACAATAGTGCAAGGCTGCATTTTTTTTATAGACTTTATCCATGTTCGCGAATTTTAAAGTTTTAGCACAGATCACAGGATATTTGGTTATTTTCATGGATTTTTCAGCTTTTTATTTTAGGTTATCGTGAAAAATAATTACCTAGTTGTGGCCCGATACGAAACTTGATTCCTCGATACCCATAGTATCAACTGGAATCACAATAATCGATACCATACGCTAAAAATCTCGATACCATTCTTTAGTATTTATCACGATTAACTCCTTAAATGGGTTCGGGGGTCATCCATAAACCAGGTAACGCTTTTTTCCTACCTTTTAGCCCCCCCTCCCCCCATGTAACACCATGTAGACATTTAGGCTAACCCCCTTACGTGTTACGTAGCTTTTCTCACCAAGAATGAATGTCATTATTTCATAGGGAAGATTTGTGATACTAAAGGAGGAATTCAGAATTAATATTTCTTAAGATTCATTTTAAATCCTGAACATAAATGATTTCAGAGAGTATTATTATTTATGGATAGCTACACATACAAACAGATAAGACAGACAAGTACAGACATAAAGACGTTGAGTTCAAATTCGTCAGGTTCATGAGGAAAAACCTCTGCTATATTTATGTTATGGATGTCAGGTTTGCGATCTGAGTAAGAGCCAGACGGCACTACTATGTGCTGACTAGGATGGCCCTTTTCTTTAGTAGCGCTCGCTACATGATGATGTTGAAGTGTTCACATAAGATGCTTGACGCTGGGGAAAGACATCTTTCTTAATATTGTGCACTTTTTATAATAGTCATATTATCATCATATAGAGAGCTGTTTGAAGAATTCTAAGTATACAGCTTTTCTAAATTATTATTGGATTAATCTACAACTTTACTTTAATTAACTTATCAATACCTAGACTTATGTTTCGTTCCAACATCAATCCTGGATCCTGGCTTCACTCTTGAAAATTACTAAATGGCCAATGAAGCAGAGATCGGGGTTCAAATACCTGTCGGGTATACTCAGAGTGGCTTTTACTAAATGGTTTTATAATATCTCTCCACGTTAATGAGGGTAGAATAGGCCTACCTCTAGAATTCTACCTTCATCATTTCTACTCCATTAGATAAATATAATAAAAAATAATTAGAATAACTACAATTAGACTATACCACCCTACAAATTGTATACTAAAAAGGTAGAATTTTAAAGAAAATTTACCAGTATTTGCATAGAGGGGGAGTGGGAAACCATTTAGGAAAAGCAACCCTCAGTAGACCTGACTGGTATTCGAACCCCATCTCACCAACATCTGCCATCTAGAATACTGACAGAATGAATATTTAGACAATGCAGCCACCATAGTGTGTGTATAATATTTGCATTTATATACATACACATTAGATTTATCAGAAGGGAAAAGGTATAGGCTTAATACACCTACCTTTTGTGAATAATTAATGATATTTGAAGCTCTACTTTTCATAACATGCTGCTGGTATGAAGAAATAACACTATTGACGGACTCCTTAAACTTGCCTTGAGATAAACTCTATACTTTTGCTTCTTTCCATGTCACTACAACATATTTTTGAGACTCTTCCACTATTTTTTCTTAATATCGCTTTTTATACGCAAGCAATGAATAAGTTTCCTCTTTTTGAAAAAAAGATTTTTGTTTCTGTACAAACACAAGTGATTATTCACGGTCTATGTAAAAGAACGTGCAGTAGGCATTTAAATTATACTCAAACTCAACTATACCTATAAATTATGGCCGTTTCGACTGACAGCTGCTATCCAACTAAAAGCACGTGAGGGGGTCAGTTGTTCGGACAAATCTAAACAAGTACCGTGAGTATAAACATGTCATTGTCATCCGCATGAGAATACATGTTTTCGACTGTGCTTGGCTTTCATAGTCTCGGGCAGACAATGCCACCTAAGCGAATTAGAAATATTGATAAACAAAAAGTAAGTGCTAAGCTTGCATTTTCAACGCCACAGATATTTGGAAGTTATCCATAAGTATGTTTATCAAAGGCGAAAACATGAAAAATAATATTGTTTTTCAACATTAGAATTTGAGTCTAAGACCTGTGTTACGTAACACTTTAATGTACCCCACCCTCCCACCATGTAACAACATGTATACATTAGAGCTCCCCCCTCAAAGCGTTACGTGGTTTATGGACGACTCCTTGGGGATGGTAATGGGCATAATAGAATGGAATTTTATTTGGTTGTGCTGTTTTTGATTACTTTTCCAATTACTTCACAACGATATTAAAAATTCAGCCATTCACAATAATCAAAATAGATTCAAAAACAAAAAATGAACTATCAAATTTTACATGTTTAATTCTTAAAACTTTGCTTACATAGCTAGTGCTTGTCAAGTAAGACGTGATGAGAAAACTCGAATCGATTTTAAACAAACAATCGATCATACGTAGAGTTTCCCAGATAATTTTGGCAATGTCAAACTTTAGTCTTAATTTTTGAAACTCCACAAAATATCTAACTTTTTAATAATATAAAGTAAATTATTATCTTTGATAAGATGTTCCTAGATCATCGGTTTCGAAATAAGAATAATGATGCTTGTTTAATTATCACTAACTTTTTACGCTTGGCTGTCATGGTGGCTGACATTTATGGTAGTTCACAGCAGACGCGTTTATCGGTTAGATTTTTTGTAACATGTGAATGTGTTTTATATTTTCCTTATAAAAGCAACAATTTGTTGTATATTTATCCTTTGATTTCTTCCATCTGTCTTTACTTTATATTATTTTAATTTCTGTATATTATTGTGAAAGTGAAAGTGTCATGTCTTAGAAGCTAGCGTTAATGGTCGAGCCCAATGTTCGTATTTAGGGGGAGTAGGGTGTGTATGAGACTCAGATTTTCACTAACGATTATCATTTGTTGTAGTAAAAATTAACCTCTCATTTTTTTGTTAAACTTTTTCATAGATAAAATTCATATGCAAAAGCAATATTTGCGACAAAAAAAGAAATTCCTTAGCAATTCTGTAACCCTTATTAGATTTTAAGTCAACATAAGTGTTTTGTTTTGTAAATAAAAAACAATTTGTTAGCATTACAAAATAAGTCTACCATAATTATTATTTGCTCCATTCATGATAAAAATAAATACAACTTTAAAAAAAATCTATACAGAGCCACTGAAAAACTGGGGGTCGTCTTAGATTCGTGGTCGTCTTGGATTCGGGAAAATACGGTATATGGTCGCATGCAGACGTTGATCATTGACACTGCCTTAACATGGTGCCCTTTAGAAAAAAAAGGAATAAAAGGACCCGTTCTGAGACAACTATTCATTTATTTTAACTTTTTTTTAGTAATGATTGGCCTTCTTCCCTGTCTTATTGTAAGTCACTTATAAACAGATGACCTATCTACATGTATATATGCCAGACTGTAGCTTCAACTTATTGTCAGCTGTTAGTAAAATAAATGTTGATTTGAAATCTATTTGTGAACTTTCAGTAAGTAACGGTATAATGATTAAACCCATTTAATTACACTCAATGATTATTGGGATGCAAATACTTTTGTGAAGTATACATCGCTTTTCTATCTATAATTAATATAAAATCCATGCCATGTCTGTTTTTCCTCCCAGAGGGTTTTTTCAGACTTCCCGGTGAGCTAGAAGGTTGACATTCGATATGGAGTTTCCTAGGAATCCAAGAATGATGGGAAAATTCTAAACCTGAAAAACTCATAAATGGGATTAATTTATGGGTCACAAAATCCAGTTTGCCCGATCGCGCTGAAACTCGATTTCCAGTGATTTCTAACACAGCTAAACACAACCCTGTTGTGATTTATTTTGAAATTACAGTCGGCTGACCCTAAATCTGTACTTAGATGCTATGAAAAAATCGAAATTGGTTATTTCCCGTTCCATCATTGGTTTCTTGAAATTCGAATCAACTGACCCTAAATTGGTACCTGAATGGAAGATAGGGGAGTAAAGGGAAGGCATATAATTATAAAAACCTTTGGTGGAGGCAAAAAAAAAAAAAATCCAGGGATGTAGAGGGAACACTCCAAATAACAAAATTAGTGTTAAATATGTGATCTATATAAACGAGGGATGGTGAAATGGAGGAGTGCTGGTGGTTTTCAAATTGACAAAACTAAAAGAAGAAACTAATTATCAGTGTGGTAGAAGATTTAAATCTGTAAGGAAGGTGTAAGGACCACCCCACACGGCAATGAAGGTCTGAACATTCTTAAATTTAAAAATAAAAAAACCTAGAATGGAAAGAGGCTTCCCTAAACATTTCTTAAACTAAAAAAAACTAAAAATTGGTAATTAAAGTACAAAATTGAAATATTTGGTTAAATATAAAGTGTAAACAAAAATAACCAGAAGAGATTGAACATTTAAAATTTAAATTGGGGGTACGAGAAATGGTCCGTGTTGGAAATTCACAAAAGTAAAACTATCAACCATTTATCGGTGAGGTAAGAAATTGAGATTTGGCGATATATGGCATAGATGAAGCAGTTTCAACTCCATTGCCTCTTTTGAGATGTGAAGAAGAAAATAAACCCAAAGATGAACTGTATACTAACTGTGCATTATATGAAACCAGCTACATCTTCATTGAAATAAATGATGATATAAATTAACACAGACATTTTAAGGTGAGGAATACAGTTCTACCTACCTTGGATCTGTTGGTTCTTGTTCTCAGAGGATCAAATATCATTTTGGAGTGGATACATGCAAGAAACTCATCAGAACGCAGGAGATCATCAGTCCCAGTCCCTTTAATAAATTTAGAGGCAAGTAACATGAGTGCAATCAACTTAGCGTTGATGTATGCTGCTTCAGAGAGCAAAGTCAAGAGCAAACCCTGTTTCGTAGCTTTAGACCAACCACTTTTTAAAAGGCAAGTGAATCATGATGTCAGAAGAATCTGGCAGCCCTCTTTCAACAATAAATGTACGACTGGGTGGTTTTCACATAATGATGAGTTTATTAAGCTCAATAAGAAACATCATGAAAGCGAGTGGAATCGAGGAGCTAAAGTGAAGTGTGTTTGCCAAGAACACAGTACCCCATCTTTTGTAAGGCCATGTTTTCTCTCGAGTTTTGAGAGCACATCTTCTCACACTGTGCGCGTTGTTTAAGTGCTTAGCTGGAATGTATAAGGAAGCTAAAAGTAACTCTTTCAAGACAATGGTGGGCCAAAGTGAGGAATTACTTAGATATGAAAAGTCATCAGACAATGTAGTTCACCCACGGCATGTGCCTAAGTGATGTAAGACTTAAACAAAGTTTGTGAAGAATCAGAAGAAAGGATTTTAACTGCCAAACTGTGGCCTCAGTATAATGAAGTGATATTAGCTGCAACAATTTTGTTCAAAATTGGTTTCTGTGGACTATTTTTACATGGTACTTAATACGGCTTTTTTTAAATACATTAATTTAAAGGTAGTTTACTTAAAACACACTTTAGATATTTTTAAATCTATCATTGAAGATGTAATAATAGATCAAATTTGGAGGGAGACACATAACAAGCTTATCCCAATTATGTTTTACTGTATACATTTTAATAATTTAATTGTATTTATTGTGTACTTGCCAGACACGTTCTTTCAATACCTAATTTATCCAATATTATTTTAAAGAATTAATTATTTATATTGATCATCTGATATCCATTAAATTTAACAACAATTTGGTCAAGTATTATCTATTATTATATTACGCTCCTTACTTTATTTCATATTTTAGAATGTTTTCTAAAATGTCATTGAATATTTAGTTCAAAATGGTTATCTGGGAATAATTGTTCAATATAAATAAGATACTATCTTTATTTTTTTTAACTAAAAATAATTTGAGGTAAGTTTACAAATAAATGATTTTTGAACATTTTATACTTGATATAAATATTTGATTAATTTTGTTTGAAGTGTATATATGAAGAGTGTTTATTGTGCTTAACAAGATTGTGTGTTTGTGTTTTTGAGGAATACTTACTTAGATTAGATTACCGAGATCCTATTTTTGAAACATTTGTTCCAAGCTACAATAAATACGCTATGAGAAAGTTTGTGCAATTGTGTTGTACCATTTCTTTATAAACTCGACCTAAAGATTGAAGTAACAGCCCCTAAAGTGAAGGAGGCCTTTATGTACTGTACCTATGCTCTAAATATGTGACTATTGGTATTGAATATTATATTTAACATGTAAAGAAAGCGTGGGTGATATTTAATTCAAGATATATTTAGCTTTACGGTTTTTCATATTTTAACATCTTATTGCTGTATTTAGTAACCCATCACATGTCACACTATCCGTTTAGTCAACGAATATAAATAGAAACGTAGGTTTATATATAGGTGCAGTAAAGTTTCCATAAGCAAGCTCTGTTTCATTGAGGACAGCATATTTTAAAACAGTTGGAAACGCAGACTTACTTGTTAAAGGAAAGTAGAGGATTTGGAGCAGAGCACGTTCAGAATTAAAGGGGGAAACTTTCTGTGGAGGCTTTGTAGTCTTCCTTCATCCCTGGTGGAATCCCGTGGGATCTTGCCAGTGCAATATGCAAAGTAGCCCAGGACAGACGAGACAAGAATAGCTGTCTCTGATCAACATGGTCACGAAACCATTATATTTAAGATTTTGCGGTTCCATGAGTATACCTAGAGATAGTACAAACATGTTTATTAGGCTGAGAACCGGCTCCGTGGTATAGTGGTCAGTATACCTTGCTACGAACCTAGGGATCCCAGGCTCGATTCCCGGCCGGTACTATGGGTAGTTTTCATGAAAGAAGAAATATCCCAACGGTCACTAGGGTTTGGATAGTCAGACTTGAGTTAGGTTGAAGAGTTTCCACTAGTTTCACACCCTCATATTATTCACTATCGCCATCACCGCATCTCATTGGGACATGGAAAGAGCCTCCATGGAAGTATATAAGATTAGTACACCCTAGACAAAGGTAGATAGTTACTATCGGCTAATCTTCCCACAAACTGGACTACGTGTGATGTATCCCAGACACGCATATATATAAATATATATATATTAGGTTGAGAAAAATGAAAAGGGGGTGGGGGGATGTTTTACAATATTTAATATCTAAAAACTAAAGGGGGATGTTTTACAACATTCAAAATCTAAAAACTAGAGGGTGAAGTTTTACAATATTTAAAATCCAAAGACTACCTACTAGTGCACAATATTCACAAGTAAACGAATGTGAAAAAGAAAAACTCTAAGAGTTTTAATAATAAAACAGGATATATGACTCGGTATATGTTGAAGCGAAGGGGGTATGCAAGGATAGGAGAGTGTGGAGAAAGTTAGTGAAGAATGATTAAGTACGAAGTTGTTTTATTGAGATATATGCACAGTTTCTTGCCTACCCCGTAAGGGAACGACGTAATTGTATGTAATGTAATGTATGTATGTATGTATGTATGTATGTATGTATGTATGTATGTATGTAGTGTATATATGTATGTATGTAAGTAAATACATGTTCAAGAATCTATTTCCTAATTAGACCAACTATGGCATTGAAGTTAGATCAAAGTTGACCATGATCTCAATTTCTTGTTAAGTGTGGGAGAGAACAAACAATGTATTCGATTATGAAACATCGATGATCAAATATAGGAATCAGCTCTTCTCAAAACTATGAATGATTGTTCTGTTATACATGTCATATCTGACAGACTAATCAAAAGGTAATTGAAGTTATTGATATTTTTAAACAACCATAAAAATCACCAAGAGTGAAACTATTAATAAATTGTAGTTGGATTACTAACCTTTAGTTTATGTTCTTTCTTTATTTTCCCGTAAGTTTCGTTTTATTATTATTATTATTATTATTATTACCGAGGCTTACTAACCGTTCAGGTTATACGCACTCACGCTAATGTGTTATGGTAGGGTGATTGTGAGATGAAATGGAGGACCTACAGTTTAACGTGGAATCCGAACCACGGTGGAAGGCCTGGCATTCCACACATACACAAGTTGTGGTTAATACACGTCTTGTCAGGGGTGGAGGAAGGGTTTGGTAATCAGATAAATCTGTGCCGGGACCGAGGATTGAACCCCCGACCCCAGCACAGAAGTCTAACACCTTACCTCTATACCGCCAGGTCATCTATTATTTTGATGTAGATTTAACAACTCGCTTTTTGGCATATTCAGGCTTATAGAACAGCTTGTAAACTTTATTGCAAATTTAAAACTATGTATATGTAAGTACTTTTTTTTCCAATTTCAAATTATTGTTATTTATTGTTTAACATACTACTTTGATATATTCCACTTTAAATAATAAATATGAAAAACAAAACACGAAAATTCTAAAAAGAGTGCCACAAGATTCAATTCCCTTTTACAAGGGTGCCGCGAGCCTAGAAATGTTGAGAAACTTTGTTCTAGAGGCTTTTAATTAATATTCATACATTTCCCTGGCCTCAGGCGGTCAGATGAGTGGTGGCTACCAAGTTCTCCCCCTCCTCCCAACAGAAATATAATCCTGGCTACAGTCTTAATTGTATGCTCTCTCCAAAGTAGGTTTCTGGGTGCGCCATTGTTCATATAAAAAAAGTTCTTATAGCTTTCTGTTGCACTACCATGCGACCTTGTTTCTAAGTTACACCCAAAGGCTTCCACTAAACTGTTTGTATACCATACTCGATATATGTCGACCTGTTGACTTGTTATACTCTATGGTGTTATTCCGAACACCTGGTATTTTTGAAAAGAGTGCGATCCGACAACTGAAGGGTACATTCAAGTCAAAAGTGACCACTTCAAGCACTTACTATAGTGTTAAGTAATTCCGCATTATTGGAGTACAAACACGACTATAGCTTGTAAATAAGGTAAAATGGGACACATGTTTTTATGATCGGCTTTCATTATTTTTGTGTCTTCTGTCACCCACTGAAATTGGTCCCACATGTTACGGTACACCTGTATATATATTTATATGTGTTTACAGTTGAATATTTAGAATAGACTGGTATATTCAATTTGTGACTGGCACTTATGATACTTTGGTGTAGTCTCTTAAAACAAAGTAAGCTATTGTGTCAGTTTTGTAATTTCTTATGCTACGATTTTACTTATATTTGCATACCGGTACATAGTATGTTCAAATAATAATATAATGCGCAAGACAGTGACACTTGCATAGTAACCAATAGTTTATTTCAACCGACCTATCCTGTGAACAACTATTTAAATTTATTAACCTCTTTTCTCGCTTTATTAAAGTCTGGGAGATAAAAACGCTTGAGCTGGCGTGTTAAAAATGTTAAAAACTGTTGGAGAATAAGCCTTCTATGTAAAAAATAGTTAACTTGATATATTTTTAATAGATTTTTAATGATGTCACTCTTTCACTCTTAACTTCATAACACAGTATATAGGGACGAGGAAATATCTTTTAAATTGGGAGAGTCAAATTAAAAGAGAATTATTGGGTTTCTTCCGCGGGAAAGTTTTAGACACTTAATGCATTTTAAAAGTTAGTTGTAGGTGTCAACTTCTCTATCAGTGTTATAAATTGTCATTCTTTTTTAATGTGTTGAAAATATCTATTTTCTTTACCAAACTTATTACTTACCACAGTAAACTATACAGCTAGAGGATGAAAACTTGGTCTACTATAGATATAATTTTAAACTATACCGACAGAAAAATAAACAGCTGTATATTTTAACTTTAAATAATAATGAAATAAACTATATAACAACTGTGTTATTTTATATGTATAATATAGACCTATTATATGTAATTTATCAAAAAAAAATAATGTTTTATTATAGTAATATTTTATCGTTAGTTGGTAGTGCTGAGAATTGTGATGAATGAGTTAGAAATATACTCAGAGTAATTTTGTAACATCTTCAATAAGCAACATGATAAAATCTACTCTCATATTTGTTGAAACAATGGAGTGGCTATTGTGTATCGGTACAAACAAATATAATATGTATAAAATATAATTTATATTGTATTATATATTATATAATATACTTTGTATTATATTATATATTTTATAGATTATATACTGTATATTATTGTTACCTGGTAGCGCTAGCCTCGCTATCTACCAAGGAACATATAAACAAGAGGAAAGGCGCAGATAATTTAAACAATTCAAATTGTATTCAACAAAGTGAAATACTCAGTAAGTGGTTACAGAAACTATTACATTGGAACTTGCCAAAAGAAAGGCACAACATGACTATAAGCCATAGTTTCAAAAATCTATGGGTGGCCAACCCATATAATATATAAATAAAAATAATGTGGAAGTTTTACTATACATAAGGAATGCATGAACTAGGAGAAAAGCTCCAGCAGAAGATTAGCCTAATAACAACCACTAAAATTAATTGTCATAATTACACGAGCCTGTCTTAAACACAAAGTTAATGAAAGAAGCCCAACCTCTCATACTCTAGTCAAAGAGCATAATACAAAACTCTCTAATCTATCAATATTACTGGGGAGAAGTCCAATATTGTCAGAAGGACACAGAAAAACCAGATAAATGGACAATCAGCCCTGTTAAGAGCAAATGCATAACACTCAATTTAAACTCCTCAAGGGTTGAACCGGCCAAAAATAGGATCTTTCAAAGACTCGTAAAAAGATTACCTATCCTACCCTAAGCTCGTAACGTAAAACCGCAAGACCTCCCAAGTTTAGTAATTTAATAAAACAGCCCTTTTGAGGGCCAACAATAAGTTCCTTTAAATATATCTCTATTAGGGTGAAACCCATCCTATAATACAACTTACAAGCAACTTGCTCTACATGAATCTCAATTGCTCGCAATGACCATTGGTTGTGCACAAAGGAAGAATCTCAGAGTACAAAAAAATATGAGCAAAAAGCCCTACGGCCCTTATTAGGGCTACAAAAAAGTTCACAATATATCCAGGAGAAGCCCATACTAAATCAAAATTTAGAAGTAAGCCAGAAGACCTCTATAAAAGATACAGCGTTAATTTTAAAGATATCGTTTTATGGGAAACAATCAATAAGTTCTACATTCAAACATAATAAGTATTCCCGGCAAGGTTTGTCAGAGACAAATATTTTTGCCCAAACCACAAACATGATTACGTCGTGGATAAATAGTACGATCCTACATTATGTCAAGTGCTGGTGAATCGTAATAAAAAAAATTCTGATGACGTTTTGGTTCATTTGCCTGAAGTTTGACAAATGAAGCGGATGCCTCTGGCTCTGCATCATTTAAATTTTCCTCATCTGCCGTGGTGGGGCTTTTGTCACGTGGAGAAGGTTCATTTTCTTTTACTGTGGCAGGCAAATTTCCTAAGCTGTCCCTTGGTGTCATAATGTCCTTCAAAAACAGCATGTTGTTGAAATAAGGCCATTTATCAGGAGCAGACGTTTTTTGACCACTCTTGGTTTCATGCTGTACTTTATATTTTCTTCTGAATGTGTCTCTGAGGTTTTCCCACTTTTTACAAGCCTGTTTACCTGATAAAAACACAAGTATGGCACAGACCTAACAAGAATTGTCTTTTATACATAACTTGATAACTTGAAAGTACATAATATCACTACGAAACCGTACTCTCATCCCGTGGTTAATATTGCGATTTGGTTTTTCTGTTTCAGCTACTTGGCGATGGGAATGTCATTTCGGTCCCTAGGTCTAACGCTTCGAATGAATGATTACACAGTAGGCCAATGTGTCTCGTCAGTTGTGGATGTGATATGGAAAAAATTCTATCAGCGACACTTACCTGTTCCTGATCAGAGAAAATTTGAAGAAATAGCAGCGGGTTTTCCACGAGCAGTGGAATTTTATTCATGCCGTTGGATGTATTTATGGCAAGCACATCCGAGTTAAATGTCCAAAACAGAGTGGAACTACGTATTTTAACTACAAAAAGTTTTTTCAATAGTGCTTCAAACTGTTGCGGACTACCGTTGTCGATTTATTTTTGTGGATGTGAGAGGTTATGGGAAACAGAGTGACGGAAGAACTTTTTCCAGTTCTACTTTGTCTACATTCTTGGAGAACTGTCATGCTACTTTACCGCAACCTTCACCTATCGAAGGAATTGTTACAGATATGCCGTTTGTTATGCTTAGAGACGATGCATATTCTTTTAAAACTTATCTGATGAAATCTTACTCTAAACGACTTCTCTCACACGAAGAGAAAGTTTTCAACTACAGGCTATCGAGGGCTAAAATATGCGTAGAGTGTGCCTTCGGTATTATGATTGCCAAGTGGCGTTTACTGGGAAAATTTATACCAAAATTGACAAAGCAGAGAGGATGGTGAAATGTATCTGCTTACTGCACAACATAATTATTGACCGTGGAGGTGGTGACTTCTTCAGCTCCATGAAATCACAATATTGTTTGATCGAATCACCACTTCAACAAAGTAGTTCATCAAGAACGTTCAACAGGCCGTCATAGCAGGCTCAAATCATCAGAGACACTTTCAAATCATACTTCAATGGAATCGGCGCGGTTCCGTGGCAAAACGAACGCATCCATTAACAATTAATAATTATTATTGCTTTTTAACTATCAAATACTAATCTTTTAAATATTATAATTAATGTATTTACAATTTGTAGTGATTTGTAGTAGCATGTAGTAATTTGAAATCCAGCATTAAAAAACATTGTAATACATATTTACCTTTTACTAATAGTTGCTCCCCAATAGATTCCCGCAGTTTAGGTTTAATGTCCCGGTTATGGTAGGCTTTGTTCCACTGGTCCCACAGGCGTGGCTCATTCCTAACAAGATCAATCAACAACGCTCTGTCAATTTTCTCCGTCATTATGTGCAGTCGGGATGAAATATTGGAATGTAATTGGGCAACCCGTCAATACGTGCTCTGGCGTCATCGTTTATTGTCGTATCGGGCTTCCTATTTCAATATAGGCACCTACATTAAATCTTGGTGTTTGTTTGTCTTCCGATGTCATCCGATGGTCTCCCAACATAGGATAGGGAAAAATACGGATCCAATATAGGTGCAGCCTTACGTTGCGAACGTACCAGAAGGCGTTCACAATTATCCTTAGACAGCGGTTCTAGAAAGCCTGAATCCTTCTCATATGCGTGTTCACCAGGTGGCCCCAAGCGGGACACGCATAATCTAGATTTGGCCTGAGAAACTGATTGTACAGTGTCAATCCGTTCCTCATGGATAAGGTGTTAAGCCCGTTCAGCAGTGGGCCTAGGCACCCTGGATTTTGCTTTGCCTTGGTATGTCGTTCAGTAAAGTGGAGTGTCCAGGTCAGTTTAGTGTTCAGAGCAAATTTCAGGTATTTAGTACTGTTCGCCTAACTGATATGCTCTCCAAAAAGCCAGACAGGATCCAGTCTGTAGTACATTATTTTCCATGTGAAGAGCATTACTGTGCTCTTATCCACATTGTTACTCGTCCTCTAGGAGGTCTCCCACCCCTTTATCTGGATCAGGTAACTCTGGAGTCTCCTCTCCACTGGCAGTCCCTTCTACAACTCTACTACTAGAGCCGTGTTGTCCGCATTGGGTGCCAATCAAGTGTCTGGGGATTTGAGAATGTCGTTCATATACAGAACGAAGAGGAGAGGACCCACTAGGGAGCCCTGAGGCAATTCAGCCCGGATGCTTCTGACTTGGGATGTGCCGTTCCCAAATGTTGTAGAGAAGGTATGGTGGGAAAGATAAGATAATACAACCTTAACTAGGTAAAAGGGAAGGTTTATGGAAATTAGTTTGAAAAGGAGTCCTTCGTACCAGACATGTTCAAAGAATTTTGCCACGTCAAGGAAAACAGCACTAGTCAACCTGTTGATGTTGATGTTCTTCGTGACTTGCTTGACCAGTTGAACAAGCTGGCGGGACGTCACGTATCCGTCCCGGAATTTGAACTGCTTTTCCACCAGCATGCCCTCCTCCCTCCGAACATGCCTTGTCAGTATTCTCAGTATCATGAGCACTTTGCTCAAACAGTATATCAAGCTGATCAGCCGATAATATGTAGCTTGGACAGGGCCCTTACCTGGTTTGTGAAAACAGAGGAAGTTTTCGTGCTCCCAAAAATAAGGGAAATGACTCAGGAGAAGGATGGCCTTTAATAACTCCAGGAAAAATTTTATCATTGCTAAGGGCAGGTTTCTTAGGACCGCTTTTCTGATGTTTTCTGGTCTGTATTTTTGTGAGCTCGGGTTCATCAAAGGGTTTTTGAGATACCACATCTTCACGTGCGCTATAAACGCCGATTCCGACGGGTTGTCAATCAGTACAAATTGCACCTCTAAGTATTCAGCGAGAGCATCGGCCTTATCCTGGTCAAAGCTGACCATCCCGTTCCGTCTGACGATCGGGGGCAGGGGTGAGGGGACTCATATCAAGTTCCTTGTCACCTGCCACAAGGACCTGTCCTGTGCGCACACACAGGCTCTCAATATTGTCCTCCCATACACTGTTCCGCTATTCTTTGACCATTTCGCGAATCGCATAGACTTTGTGGTTCCAATTGGTCTTGTCTAACAGGTACCATGAGGTTTGCCAGCCACTTTTTTTCCCGTACGTGCCTGAGGATATAATCAGGCAAGGAAGCCAGTGGCACCCTCTTAGGAAGAAGACTATGCCTCAGCATCGAAGCTTCAAGCGCTCACTTGTTGGTGGAAGTTATGAACTCCACACTGTGATTGATTTCTGCTGCCGTTTTAAGGGTAGGGGTAGGTCTCCACCTCTCTCTCAACATATTTGTGAACCTGTTTTAATCAGTGCACCTCAGGTTGGGATTTTGGGGGGGTTCGATGAAGGACACTGTACGTGCAAGGTTTACAAGAACGGGATTGTGATCTGAGTACAGATTTGTTAGAGACCTCAGAACCAATCAACATCTGATCCCTCTGGGGAGAATGAAGTCAAGGACGTACGGTTGACAATGGGAAGGGTAAGGAAAGTGGATGGGAGTAGGAAGTCCAGAGTCCACCAAGGTGTGTTGATCTATGGTATCGCGGAGCAATCCACCACGTGCACTTATAATCCTAGAGCCCCATAAAGGGTGCTTTGCGTTGAAGTCACCATCGATTAAAACAGGCGTGGTATCTTGTAACAGCGCTTCCATATCTACTCCAGTGTCTCAGTCAAACCAACATTGTGGAGGGAAATAGTTGATGAGCTTCATGAACAGGTGGCCCCGGTTGCTCCTAGGAGAAGCCAGGTTCTTCCTCAAGAAACTCAATTAAAAGTCCCAAGGATCCAGTCCAGGTATCTCTTTAAACATTTAAATATAAGTTTTAATCTTGGCAGTCTCATCCTCTGTGGTGGGATTTATGGTAGGAGGAGCAGCGAGGGTCTAAAGGAGTTTTATGGGTCAAAGAGTGCGGGAGTGGGTGTAAAAGAAGCTGGAGAAGGGGTGCGAGGACTGGAAGAAAGAAGGGTGGTCTCGGGCAGATCCTTGTCCGGAGTGGCAGAGAGGCCAACTGGGTCTGGCTCCAGGACTAAGGCTTTGGCGTTGGAGCAGGAGTCATGGTTAACTTCTATCCCGTAACGCGCCCTAAGGACTCCTGTCCTTCGCTTGCGCCATTCACCCCCCTTCAAGAAACTTGGTGGCTCGTGCCATCTCTGCACCTCGAGGTTTGGCGATTTCTGCCAATCTCTGGTATTTCATTCCGGTATACATTAGAAGAACACCTGGGTGAATGTTTTCAAGGGGAATCCTATCTCCACCAGTTCTCCTTGGATGTCGTCCGGCTTTGTATTGCTCAAAGTTCCTTGACCACAACCCTAACCAACCACTCCTTGCCCATCTCGTAGGACCAGTGTGGGACCCCAAGACTAGGCAGAAGCCTTTGGATTGTGGGTTAAGCTTCCTCTGAACTAAGCTGGAGGCGTAAACGATCTCCTGGTTACCTAAAAGCCTCCACCAGCTCTTGACGCTAGGATAGAATGACCCTGACCACCTTGAAGTTGCCCTCCGCATAACACAGAGTGATGGGAAGGATATTCCCTTTGGCCTTGTGGGCAGGCCCAGGATCACTGGGGCCTGGTCGGTATAGAAAGCAGCTTGCATTGCTACCCTAAGCTTCCGCCAATTCCTACATTGCCCCGACTCAGGCACGCATTGGCCCGAGCCACCTTTACTCGTATTTCTACCACCAGAGGTACCGGCCTAGATGGTTAGAGTTACCCCATGGTAGACTCTTGGCGTTGCTAGCCTTCCTCCTTCAGTGGGGGCTTAGGGTCTAAAACATTTCAGACTTACCCCCTCACTCGACTCGCCAGGTATCAATCAGAGGTCCGAGTTTGAGTTCAGCCTTTCCACGTCAATGGACTCTCACAAGCTGTCAACGTGCTAGACTTGGTCTTCAGAATTCAACCAGAACTAAGCTGGGCACTTCTTTCTGCACGGCGCCTCTTGGTGAGAGGTGCTGGCATTGATACAGGTCTTTTGAAACTTTGCGGTAACGCGCGCGCCATTGCCACACTGCGGTCTTTATCAGAAAAGGACTTATAGACTCCCCTTGGTTAGAACTTCTGTTGGCACCGTTTGATTTCCATCCATAGTGCTGGCGGGAGGTATAGCCTTCTTTTCCAGTTTCTGGTCTGAAAACCCTTATGGGGGGGGGGGGGGGGGTTGAG
>CABFWB010000217.1:270174-307751 GCA_902151455.1 Timema bartmani
CCCCCCCCCCCCCAAAAACTGACTACGGCCTTGGATGCATGCAACTTGTTCTATGTGTTGTTTTCTAGATGAAAATAATCATAGGGCTTGGTTATAAGCTTACATTATCAATTTAAACTTTGTTTTAAATAAAATAATTTAATTTGACTTTCTGTATATGTAACTACCTGTTTCCTTGCCCGATTAAAGTTTGCCTTCACCACATTATATTTATGTTGAACGGTATGACGTCTAGAGATGTTGTGGTGGTGTGAGATTGTTGTTTTATAGATAATCAAGGAACACGTATCGCGTTCGTGGTTATTGCTTGTTGTAAAATAGTTTTTAGCGTATAATATAATGGGTAGTAAGGCTCGGTACACCACGCCTTATTACCTATTTGGGCTATACGCACATTTACTAATTACGTTAATGTGTTAGCGATGAGTAAGCGTAGCCACATTTACGTGGAGGAAGAGTGGAAAACTACTAAGTAAAAGCCACCCTCAGTACACCCAGCCAGGATTCGAACTAGGATCTCCTCGTCATCGGAAGTCTTCTCTATTACGAGAGTGATTCCTTAGACCATGTGGCCACTGAAGTGGGTGGTAAAATAGTTTCCGTGATGAAATATAACAATGTAGACTATATTGTTGTAAAGTGTATATAGTTCCCGTGAAGCATAGTGCTACAATACGTCCTTTTATGTCTGGACATGTCCACTTTTTTTAAACGTAGCCTTTATGTCTGGGCGGATTTTGTTCAAAGGTGAATTTTTTCGGGTTTTTAGCAAATGTTCTTTCCAAAGCCTTAAAAATAGAGCATTGTTATAGAAACTAGTTTTTTTTACATCTATTTTGGTTCCCAACCTGTAGCCTGGGTCAGTTTTTTATTCAAGCCATATATTTTCCACTACCGGCTTGATAGGCCTGACAGAGCTTCATTTGCCTTATAATCGAACTTAAGACTAGGACAGGCACAACAGCCAGTCCCCTGCCGTTAATTCATCACTGTGAAAGGGTAATCTCACATTTCACCAACTATACATTTTTTGACCATACCTGGACTCGAACCCGGACTAAACTGAGCTAAGGTGAGTTTTATTTTAATATATTAATATTATAATATTAATAAATCTATCCACTTTAAGTGGAATACAATCAAACTTTTTTTTTAAATTAATTTAATTTTTATTTTAATTTATACATGTGTTTATAATGAGAAATACGGGCTTGTGTTGTGTGCCGTTTAGTCTACTTCCTTCCCTCGTGGCGTTAAAGTCTGTTCAGCGTAGGAATTGTTTTCTGAAAGGCCCTTTTCCCTACCAGAAAGCTATTATATAGTAGGATTTTGGTAGGAAAAAAGACCTTTCAGAGAGTAATTCCTACGGTGAATGCAGTATACACATAGCCGGGATGCTCTCCCTACGGACGAGTGTAGGAAAGAGAGGTCTGTCTGTCTGCCTCAAATCTACTCGCCCAAAATATCTATAGAGTCTCTCCATGTTGGAAGCACCCGGGTAACGAATATTTGTTGATGTAAGAGAGATAAGTTTGGGGCTGGTGGGGACTCCAAGATAAGTAGGGCCCTTAGGAAAAAACTATCAATTTGCTTTTGTTCTAGTTCTCATAATGATATTAATTTAATACCGTTTATTTGTACTGTGTTCCAAGTGGTCATGATGATAATACATAGGCGTATTACCCGAGCGGGTAGTAAGATGAGGTGCTAAATAATAAAAAAATAATCACATATGTGTTATATCTTTTCTAATGTGTTCTTTGTATGAGAAATTAATTATTTTATATTTTTACATTGTGCTTTTAGTCACCGTGATAATAATATAACATTCATTCGCCCATAGTACAAGTAAATCTTATGTAACGTGGTATTGATTTACTAGTTTTCACAATACAAATATAATATTGTATCTACTTGAATATGTTTCAAGTTGCCATGATAATAGTAACATATTGATTGAAGCTGTACGGGTGGAGGGGGAAGTGACGCCGCCTGAGCTAATGCCGCCAACCATGTTGTATTTTAACTGTTTTAGGGTGGCACGCTTGCTTCTCTTGCATTGCCATACCGTGGGTGACAGCATACAAACACTTTTGAGGTGTTAGGTGGAGTGTCTTGCTTGCCTTTCTTTGTCCGAGGGGAAAAACACACGTTTTCAGCATCTTTCGACATCCAATCTAATGTGTCGAATCAAACAGCACAGTCAGTGTACTGTGATTAATTATGTTCTTTAAAATAAATATAGTACAGTATTTTTTTTAGATATATGTATCAACTCATGTTTTGTTAAAAGCATATGTCTATTAATATTCTGTGTGTAGGCAGAAATATACATATGGTATGGGAAGCGTACATGGAGAATTATTCCATCACATTAGGGTGACACTACTTCCCCGAGCTCTTTTAGTACTGTGGTATTACTTCATGTGTTAGTTCAAGTGTGATTTATTGTTTTAGATGGTTAGTATTCATCAAATTGATTTTAAAAAAAAGAGAGGGAACACGATGGATAACAAGATGGAAGCATTAGGCCTATTGAGAGGATATCACTCAGAGATAGACTTTAGCATATGCAAATCTCGTTTAGGAAAGAAAACAATATTATATTGGCTGTATCTCAAAATAAATAACTGGTTTAACATAGTGTTTTAAGCTTGAATGTTCTTTGGTATGAAACAAACTGAGATTCTCCATTTGGTTTTCGAATTAGCGGAGAGGAACGGGATTTCAAATAAATTCCATAAAGAATAAATACTTGTAGGAAAGGACTATTTTAATAGTTCACTCAAGATAAATTCTGAAACTAGCCTGCGTAAGAAACTAGCTTAGACAAATTAACTTCCTTTGATAAAGGAGAGTTTATATATCTTTAAAGTAAAGAATAATTACATAGTTACCAAGAATATGTAACCAAGACAAAACCGGTATTTGTTTTGAAAGAATCTAGTTGAAATTGTTTGTACATTATGAAAAAGGGAGGTTAAATCCGAAACATCTGGAAGTAGGAAAATAATGAGTCACTTTATGGTAAAGGGAGGTCCTAAAGTCGCAATAATCTTTACTGTTAAAAATAATGTCGAGTAAATGAGGATTTGTTTGCAGTGTGGCTAGAATATTTCACAAATCATGTGAAGATCATGAATTATAATTCTGCTCTGTTGATTATATACAACCGCAGTAGTCACATAGCCATTTCTGTGGCTTCACACGCTCGCCGAAAAACTAGCGCAGAACATAAACGTGGTCACGTGACGAGCTCTAAGCCAATCACAAGATTTCCGCCTTATCGGTGCGAGCTGTTCCGCTAAAGTTTAACTTATCTCTACTTTGTCAGCTCTGGCTGAGATGTTCGGCACAGGGAAACCAATCAAATCTCAGAACTAACCATCTCAAATCAGTGCGCATGCGCATCTGACAACGCATGCGCTTTACAGCCAGAAGAAAGCAGACAGCTTCGTTGGCCGTTGTGAGGAGATTTGAAATAACCCGTTAAGGTAAAGCGTGTATATCGATCGGGAGAATGATTTAAAATATATGTTTATCCACTAGAAAATAAAATATGTTGATAATCAGCTGTTTTAAGTTAGCGTTGCAATGCGTCATGGGTTATCTTAAAGATGTGTGAATTACTGCGCAGATTCTGCTTTCTATTTTCGGCGAACGTATGGATCAAGCTTTAGAGCTTAGGAATTTTTTTAAATTCAAATGGCAAATGTCAGTTGTATCAATACCACTATCCCTACCGCTCTGTAACAAATTGATATGACCTTCGGATTTTTCAACATACTTTTAACAAAGAATGTGATTGATTCTTGAAGAACCATATCCACAAAAATATAGATCTAAGAGCCTATGAGATAGCAGGTATTTGAAATAGATTGTATATTAGGGTAGCAACGATTGATAATAGAGGAGACCGAAGTTCTTTAGCACGGGGATATAGCCACTTGATCCTTGTGAATTAATTATGAACAGTTTTGATCTTGTGGTGGACTTATAAGTTAGGCCTAGTTGCGAGGTACAAGCTACATTTCAAGAAAATCGGCAAGTATAACTAAGTAGAACAAAGCCTCTTGTTTAAAAGAGCCATATTCTAAATTTCCAACAGAAGGAATCTTTAGCTTAGGTACGGTGATCCCTTGTACATAGAATTTGGAATAAATTTAGATCCTCCAAAGTAGGACGTTGAGGTAAGAGAAGCAGTGCCGTTCGATGGTCAGAGATTGCTTACCCGCGATCCTTGTCACCAGGAAACAGTTCAGTGAAGTGGATTTAGTGAGGCTTTAGAGATGGAAACCTCCAGCACCACTATGACCGTTGAGGTAAGCTGTATATATCCTAACATCGAAATCAGGAGAAAAGGATCATTCAAAGACGTCGATCTCACATAATTTAACAAAAAGCGCATCAAGGTAAATGTGCAACACTGGTGGGTTTGTGTAATGAAGAAAGTAAAATGGGAAACCAATCTATGCTTGGAAGATCTAAGTAGAACTCTCAAAATTATTGGGCAATTCCAAAGCTACAAAACACCAGATAAATGGCAGAAGACGCATAATTATTCTTAAAGGCGGATGTGTCTAAGATCCAATATTTAAGATTACCAGGTCACTCGAATTAACAAGATTATCTGTAGTCCTCATCTTTGTGAACCACTTTAAAAGTATAGTATGATTTTGGTAGGAAGAACAGTAGAAGTTAGTTACTAAAGTTACTAAAACCATTTTAATATATTCATATATAAAGTCATGTTATCTGCAGCTGTCACTTTTGATAGATATTATTAATACCAATAAAATAACACAAGTAGTATAAAGAAATGTTGTCAATGTCAGTCGCAAAGAAATATGTTTGAATTTTCTCTACTGTTCTTCCAACCAAAATCAGGCTATAGTTGTGTTAGCTGTTAAAGTCTTAAAGTACCTTCAGGGCTTTCTTTGAAACACCAGAAGAGAAGCGGAAAAGATGCACCGATATGGGTTCCGGAAAGTAGCTCGGAAAGGGCAGTGAGTAAGTTGTGGTATCCCTTTTGGAAACAATGCTGTAGACATTCGGTGCATTAGACTCACTGCATGTGGCCAACATATAAAATTACAAACGTCTCAAGCTGAAACCTGCGCTAAAAGCCTCTATGATAGTTGCTCCTGAGAAACTTTGGCTCTATCGTGATGTATTTTCTAAAGACTTTAATTTGTCATTCCATGTTATACGTAAGGTTCAATGGGATCACTGCTTTAGAGTTGATAAATCCTCAGATGATCACAAAAATTGTTTAAAAAAAAGACCGTGACCAACATTTTAGCAAGAAAAGAATTTGCACATAATTTGAAAAATAAAACTAAGGAAAAGGCTATATCTGGAGAATATCATATCCTAGAATTTGATCTTGAAACAATTCAATATTGCCCTTCCATTAGTACTAAATCTGTATTTTATAAGCAAAGACTAGCAGTCCATAATTTGTCCGTGTATGATGTCAGCAGAAAAAACCCAATAAATTACATGTGACATGAAAGAATTGCAAAACGAGGATCAATAGAAAGAGCTACCTGTTTGTTGAAACACCTCAAAAACATAGCAGATGGCCGCCCAATCTTTTTGTTTTCTGGCACATCTGGAGGACAAAATAGAAATGTAAATATGTGCATCATGCTGTTATATGCCGTTCAGACCCTGAACATACCAACAATCAATCATTGTTTTTTTAACCGGGACATTCAGTGATGACATGTAACTGTTCACTCACACATTGAAAGGGCTACAAAACATGTACACATTTACGATTCTTCAGGTTAGCATGCAGTTGTGCAGACTGCTTCAAAATAAAAGGAAGTATGAAGTAGTGGAAATGGAACAGCAAGATTTATTGAACATATCAGAAATGCAAAATATTTATGTTAAGAATAGGAAAATGTATTGACATAAATGGAGACCAAGTGAAGTGGTTGAAAGTAGTCCAGTTTCAAATCCGTAAACCTGACCTACATCAGTGTATTTTAAGTATGATAATGATGGAAATTTCGTAGATTTTCTCACAGTCAAAAAAATGCACAAGACGCTCATCAACTCCCTTCAATTTACAACCTGCATACGATCGTATTTTGCAAATAAACAAAGAAAGGGCGAAAGATCTGCAAGACCTGTGCTCATCTGGTTTGATCAAGAAACAGTACCATCAATTCTACAAGAGTTTGGTTGAAGGAGGCGTGGATGTAATTTCATCCGACGATGATTACACTATTATATAATTTTAAAAAATACGTTACTTTAATTTACATTGAAAGTATTTAGATTAAGATAAACAATAATGATAAGTAGCTACTAAACTAGGGCCCTTGTTTTAAAGAATGTTTAAATAGTAAATCCATGTTTAAAATCTTCGTTCAACAAAACATTATCCAGGGATTTGTTGTTCTAGCTCAATTATTTATAATGATCAGTATTTTCACCTATTTTATTTTTTATATTTCTTCTTCAATAAAGATCTAAAATAATAGTACTGTACTTGTAAAATGATTAGCGTCAAAGAGACGTAACTTCCAATTAAATATTTAAATAAATGTTTTTGACACAATATAGAAATAAATATTAAAATAATATAAACATAACGATCCATAACAAAGTGGTTTTGCAAGAATATAGCAGAGCACAGGATTTACTCATTTTTCATCATTTACATTTTTATTATAATTAAGGATCTAAAATAAAACGAGTAATACTTGTAAAATGATTATAGTCAAAGGGACGTAACTCCAAATTAAAAGATTCAAATAAATGTTTTGACACATAAAATAAATATTTAAATAACATGAATATAACAGTCCATAACAAAGTGCTTTTGCAAAAAAAAATTGTAATAGAATTTACTAATTTTTTGTTTATTACATTTTATTATGAATAAAATACCTTTTATTTTCCTTTAATTTAGCTCTCCTGAATACCAAGGAAAAGTGAAATGCGTTCCTCTGGCTCTATAGTTACGATTTATTATGGTCGCTTAAAACTAGAGAACTACCGAATAGATTTGAGGGCGGTATTTTTACTTTCTCTAGAAACCTCGGAGAAAAAGTATTGTGATCGTCAAAAAAACTCTAACTCAAGATTTTGATAAATATAGATGTTTCATAAACACGTGAAACCAAAAAAGTTGTTTTCGCAATGCCATCTGTTTGTCTGTATCTGGGGCTGGAGCTGAAACTGTTTTACTGATTGGGCTAAAACTTGCTAGCTGGGGTTTTTATAATCTCCCCCCGAGGAATTTTTGAAATTAGATATCTAATCCTAAATTAAAGGGTAATTTGCTGAACGGCAAAAAGAGAAAAATTCGATTTTCTTGAAATTTGCTCTAAAATTTTTTATTACATTTTATATATAGACACAATTTATTACTATAAACAAAATGGAATTTCTCATTTTTTCATCAAAACTACTTTGAGGGTACTTAAAAAAAATCAAATTTTGATGGTTTTTCCGCAACTATTTGAGATACGAATTAACTTATCATTGTAAATCTGTAATAGGCCTACTTTTAAAGATAAAAATCTTTTATTTGAAATGTATATGACACGGTTAAAACCACACTTAAAATAGCTTCTAAATGCATCAAATTAAAATTTTAAAAACGAGGCTAAGACCGTTCTAAAAATATTTTTAGGGCATCAATTTTTTTTAAACTCTAATAGATTTCATCAAAGAGAAATTTTCAAATAAATTCCAACTGTGGGCCATTCCAATTGCTTAGAGTCATCCAATTGCCAAACGTTTGTTGAAGGAGGACCCCTGTACCTCTTAATTATTTGTAAGTTTGGGGGTCAATTCCTCAAAACATACCTATGAGACACAACGGTATTGAAAATATGACCTATGGGTGTGGGAAGAGGTTGGGGTTATTTGTGTCCTTGGTAGTCAACCCGCTCTTTCGACAATCCTGTCTAAAGTTAGATTCATATGGGAAGAAACTTTTTTGACAGTTACCAAAGTTATTTAAAACAATTTTCATATATCTAAACGTCAATAATGTGATCTTCAGGCGTTATATTCAATAGATATTATTAATACTGTATCTATAAGATAACACTAATGAAACAGTAAAATATTATCAATTTTGACCACAACAAAATATGTTTGTATTTTTTAAAAGGGTATTCCTACCAAAAAACAAAAATAGACTAGATGGTTCGTTTACTGGAATTCATAGTGTTAACTTAGAAAACAAAATTTAGCATCTAGGGTAAGTATACCAGTTCAACCTAAACAATAACTAATTACTTATATATATTGGGTGACCACATTGTATAAGGCGTCACTCTCATGTTAGACTAGACCACTGATGACAGGGAGATCGGGGTTCGAATCCCATTTGGGTGTAGTGAGGATGGTTTTCCTAAATGCTTTCCACTATTTATCTACGCAAATGGGGATACACTTCCTTTGAACTCAACCTTTCTCATTCCTAACTCCTTAGAGTAATAAGTACTGTACAATACTTATAACCTGAACAGGTAGTAAGACGCGGTGCTAAAAAAACTTATTAAGCTATCCTACTAATAATTTATCTAACACTGCACAAAAAACTAGCACGTCACAGTATTTATGACACGCACACACCATCAGGTAGGCTGTTCTCAATGTTTATATTTTCGAAAACTGCAAACACTTGGGGACTGATAGCTGAAAGACCCTGAGCTCCACCCACCCCTCCTTAACATATCCCGGCCCTATCATTCTTATTTTCTTTGTCGAATAATTTGCGACGTTTTCTCGGAACTACCATTTGAATAGTTTCCAGTTAAAATGTTTTGTTTCCTAATCTCAGAATTAGCGATTTCCGCAGCTCTCCTCACATTCACTAATACTTACTATTTCCTTTGTCATTATTTTGTCTTGGTTTATCCAGCTTTGTTGCCTGACTAATGAATACAACCACAAACTAATTTTGTAAATGCATTTTAACATTAGATAGGCAACAAAAAAAAACTAGTATTTTCTTATTTTGTTTCAGCCGTAATAAGGAGTTATTGATTAATTTTTTATCAACTTTTGGAAAAAGGGAATGGGTTTTAAACCCCCTTTTTTCCCCTTTCTGTCTACAATCTTGTCTTTATCAAAACAACATAATACTGGAATAACATTTTAAATATTTTATTGGCCTAACTGCATCAATGCCCTACTAATTTTAAATGAAAAACCAAGTATTTTTTAAATTAATTATAAACTAAAAGATTTTTTATCGTAAAATAATCCATTCTATTATTCAACATTGGAAAAAAAAGGTTAGCAGCTATAGTAACACAATTACTAGTGATAATCTATTGAAAACCCTTCATCGGTGGTCGTATGGTCAAACACAGGCGTGTAAAACTCGTTGGATCACAAGGACCACATTGACCGTTAAAAATAATTAGGGGGCCGCATTAAAAAAATATGTATTGTCATTAACTTAAGTAAAAAGAATGTTTCCATTTTAGTATGTTATCATTACAAAAATAAAAGAGTAGGTGCTCTAGATAAAATAATAAGACTAACATTAAATATTTTAGCCAACATTTTGAAATATTTTATTTGTAACAATGGTGTAAATGTCGAGATTTAAATCTTGTGTGCGTATGTGAACTGAGGCCTCTAGGGTGTTTGGTTCCATTCCGTAAGAGACTACAACAAATCAACAAACGTATGTGTTGCCAAACATTGCACATATTTGGCGCGCCAATTCAACAATTTTAGGGGATTGATCCATGTCAAAGAAAGAATATACCAATTTGCCACACCAACCTCACAAACCAGATTTCCCCAAATCATGGCAGATTCTCAAATATCACATTCCTAAATGTTGTATGTCCTTTAAGGTTTATAAAAAGAACAATGGGGTCGCACTGCATGATGGTTCATTGTGAGGTTCGCGGACCAATCAAAATCATGGATAGGGCCGCGAGTTTGACATGCCTGGGCTGTAAGGCATCACTTTCGCAATGAACTGAATTTCCGATGACGGGAAGATCGGGGTTTGAATCTTGGGTGGGTACACCCAAGGCCGTATTCAGGGGGGGTTTTTCGGGGTTCAACCCCCCCCCCCCCCAGAAATTTTATGAACAAAATATATATGGCTTTATTTATGGTTCATACAATATCAAAATTAAGGTACAAGTACAAATTAGGGGGCTGTGTTACCATAAAAAGCACTTCAGAGAGCTTCTAGAGGTGTTTAATATTCAGAAATTTTCCTAGCCTTAGGCAGTTATGGTGTTATGTTGTCATAAAAAAAATTCAGATAGCTTCTAGAGGTGTTTAATATCTAGAATTGTTTCTATTTTTCGGTGGTTAGGAGGTTATGTTACCATAAAAAACACATCATAGAGCTTCTAGAGGTGTTTAATATTTATAATTTTTCCTTAACTTCAACAGCTATGCTACTATAAAAAAAATATTTAGAGAGCATCTAGAGGTGTTTAAATATATAGATTTTTCCTAGCCTCCAGCTGTTTGAGATCATGTTACGATACGATAAAAAAAAAACACTTTAAAGAGCTTCTAGAGTTGTTTAAATACAGAGATTTTTCCTATAGCCTCCGGCATTTAGGGGGTTATGGTACCATAAAAAAGCACTTAAGAGATCTTCTAGATCTGTTAAATAATTAGAATTTGTCCTAGCCTCCGGTAGTTAGGGGGTAGTGTTGCCATAAAAAAAACACTTCAGATAACTTCTAGAACTATTTTTTATTTAGAATTTTTTCTAGCCTCTGTCAATTGGGGGATGGGCCCACCAAACCCCCCCCTGAAATTATTGGCTGGCTACGGCCTTGCGTACACCGAGGGTGTTTTTTTCCAAAATAGTTTTTCACTCTTCCACGCAAATGCGGGGACAATTTCTCTAAATTATACCTACCTCATCGTTGCTCCACTAGTATACATATGTATATAACCTGGACAAATAATAAGATGTGGTGTAAAATAAATATATTTATTGAAAACAATGTCATTATCTCAGTAGTTAATTCATACTTTTACTATGCATAAATGTTAAACTTTACATGAAAGATTAGGTAAATCATTTGAAACAATTTAACCAAACTATAAACACGCTCTTTTTATTTTAGTGTTTGAAATTAAATTTTATTCAAACATGATTCTTATATCATGATACATTTTTGCAGTAAGTTTTGTAAACGATTGTAGATGTTATTTTTAAACTAACACAACGTGTTAATTAATATTTCTGCTATTCAGATTGAAAATAAGATAAATTACAAGATTTTAGGTGTATCTTGGTGAAGTAAATTGTATTTCAAGTGTTTTCATGTGCCCTATTCAAGCAAGATGGGTTGCTGGGAGGCTGTGACATACTTGTTAGTGAGATAACTGAGCCACTCATTGGCCCCTGAAACTTCGCACACGCAGCATTGTGATTGAAGGAGGTTAATCTATTTTAGGCGTCGCTCATTGATCTTTTGCATCTTTTGCCTTCCCTCCCCCTTCACTCCGCCCTGCTTATAGTGGCGTAGCCTGGGATGAGGCTTTTGTGAGTGGGATCCCTCTCAACACACTTCAATTGTTACTATGGAGGTATTAGCCTAACTTTTACAAGAGAGTGAGAAATTATATATAGACTTTTATCGAAATATATTTTACTGAGAGATTTTTCACTAGAAGGAAACAAAATATCAAATAACCTTACCTTGAATTATATCCTTAAATTAGTCTTCAGCGTGCACGGTACTTCTCCAAAAAAATAAATATAAATGGTTAAATAGCTGTTCACTTCTAAGATTAATCACACCTTATTCACATACACAGCCTTACACGAGGGAAAAAAATACGCAACATAAAAATGGGATAGGTTTGACTAAAGTTTTGAAATAATGTTTTATTTTCATCTGGTATGGATGAACGATGTTCCATAGGGAAGGCATTGAGACTTTAAATCGAAATCTTCAGGACATATTATGAAAGATAGAAAAAATAATAGGTGAGCCCGACGCTTTAGCCTAACGTTTTAACGGTTGAGAGGTGAACAAGGGTGCATGAGTTAATTGAGATTAGATGTTAGATATAAATAAAAGTGAAAAAAATCAACTCTTTCCGTATACATTAAGAGTTTATCTAGTGAATTTGCCAAATTACTCTTGCAGGTTGGTCTTTCTTAAACAAATGTGAGATAAAAGTAACAAATTTAATGGGCATCATTGTTAAATCTATTTTAGAATTGATAAAGAACGTTTATTTACATTAGCTAAATAAAACCGGCTTACATCTTCACTACTTCACTAACGTATCATTGTTCATCTGCTAAAATGAGATGCATTGGGAAATTTGATTAGTCTTAACCTAGTCTGCGAATATGATTTTTAAACTAACAATCAAATTTAATCAAACCAAAACGTTTTCTTGAATAAATAATCATAAAATAAATAATTATATCACTGATCAGATAAAGTTACAGCATAATAGGTTAGATTAAAACGGGTTACATTTATTTTACTGAAAGGTTTAAATCCAGATAGTCAAATACTCACTTTTGTATATTACAGTGTGTGAGGGGATGCATTAGTTGTATACCAATATAATTTTATAAGACACGTACCACATTAGATAAACTTAGCGATTACCAGTTATCAATAGAGAACATTTAAAAATCAAGACTAGAAATTATAGCACCAGATATCTAGCTTAAAATCACTTTTAATATATAGTCTATAAGAAACAATTATTTGATTAGCATTTACTAGACACATTCAGTTAATGTGTATAAAAGGAGACTGTCAAAATTAAAATTAAATCTAAAACATAAATGTCTTATATAATAATTATTATTTATATATACAATATATCATTTATAATTATATATTGTATTATTTTTTCTTAGTACCATGTCTTACTAACCGTTTGGGTTATACGCATATGCATTAGTTTCACTAGTGAATTAGGGATTAAGAAGGTTGAAATTAGAGTAAGTGTACCCATATCTACATGGAGGTAGAGTGGAAAACTATCTAGGAAAAACTAGCCTCAGTACACCCAATCGGGATTCAAACTACGACCTCCCAGTCATCGGCATTCTAGTCTGTTGCAAGAATGGCGCAACCGAAACTGGTATAAGCTATTATTGCAGCAAACTAATAGTGGCCGTAGGCAGTGTATATTAAATGTTCATTTCGCCTATCCCTTCATTTCCCATAAATTGTTCTCCTGTTAAATTTATTTTATTTTAATTTTGTTCTATCCCCTGAATAGACCAGTTTTATTATCTGTCATTTCAGTTGTCCATTTCTTAAAGAGTGGCATAATGATTCTGGGTTGAGGGACCAACTAAACTAGTGATGGTTCATTCATTGGGGCAGAATGCCCTCAAAACCTATTAACAACCCCTTTAACGCCTTCTAGTAAGATCAAACATTTGAGAATTTACGGGTCAGGGCCCCCAGAACTCTCTTGTCTATAATGGTTAAGGGTGGATACCCGGCCACTTAATTAACACTTTAGAAAGAGTCACGTTCCGCTACTTAAGGGGGGCGAGAAATTTACATGCAGACATTCAGCTCTAAAGCAGGATTTAATCATACGATGCGTTATTTCAAAATATGCCTCAAGCCAAAATAAAGTCAAAAGATTCCAACAAGGATATTTTCCCTTAACAACCATATATTTTGAGTTTTATTAATAGACAAAAAAATGTGTGAAAACTTGACATTAGCTCATTTTAAACGACTTTCTAAGCATATTTGTGGAACTATAAGACTAAGTTTGATGAAAAAGGTCTCTATATTTAGCCTTTCTATAACAAATAGAGTACTTTTTTGATGGGCTGATAACAGAAAATTTTAAGATACTATTTGAGAACTAGCATCGAGCTTTTCTCTTTACATTGAGAGAGGAAGTACCATAGTTTTATTCACCCTCATGATTATTGATATGACAAAGGGTGGTTATGGATGAAGGTCGAAAAGGAGTGTAAGTTTAGACAGAATGAGAAATAGTTCCAGAAAATAGCATAGACCAGTGTATTTTCATCTGTGTGGCCTGACAGCGAATGATACGTTCTCGCTGACCGAGGCGGCTATCTTATATGGTGATTCGACCCTCGACAGTAAAAATGTTATGGTACAATTTTTAATAAGTGTATGTATAACTCATAAGCTATAATTAGTGATTCAATGATTTCAAATCATTACAGTTCACGATAATATGTTAAGATTAAAAATAATTTCAATTTTATTTATCATTATGCAAGACCTCTAACAGACCAGCACTGTTAAGAGCTCAAGTACATATAGAAATATAATTACATAAGAAAACAAAATAAGAAGTCATAGCTAAGTAATGATACATACAAATAAATAATTACTACAATAAAAAAGGTAATATCAATTTCCTTTATTAAAGTGGTGGCTAACAGTTGTGCTACCTATGTTATTATTGTTATTTTTATTATTATTATTATTATTATTATTATTATTATTTTACTAACAATAATAAAAGGAAGTAAATAAAATCAAATAGCAGTGATATCGATGATAGGAACAAAAATAAAAACAGTATGATGAATAGCGCGATTTTCAATATTAGAGAAAGCATGTACTTATTAAATAAAAGATAAAGAAGCCCTAGAAAGGCCTTGAATATAAATACTACATGATCTAGGGCAAATTTACGAGTAATATTGCTATTGAAAATATTAAAAACAAAAAGGGCATCACAATTAAGTGTACGCAAAAGAGATTTTGAATCCCGATGAGGTTTCGAATTTTGTCATAATCATAAGAAATCCTGTTACGAAAGAATTTATCTTAGCAAGTAGCCACAAATTTAGTTTGAACTTTTTCTAACCTGAGAGAGTCCGTTTAGGTAATGGAATTCCAATCAACTCTAGCATATTTTAGCTTAGATTTAATCAACACATAGTCAACATTAATAGTGAAAGTAGTGTTTGGTGTCCAGGGAAACATCTAGGTCATTAATACTGTATAATAGTCCAGGTAAGATAGTTTTTTCTTAAAATTAATTTAGCATCCACTTTCTCAACGTGATAATTAGGAGAAAAATCGTAGAAATTGAATGTATACACTTTGGACTAAATCGTCTTGTAACTTTAACATTAAAAAAATTCATAAAAGAGCCGAAAACTGGTATTTTCACTTTTAAAGTGCGATTTTTTTTTCTAAAAACAAAAAATATCCCGTGATACCACTTAAAAAGATGAAAAAAATGAGCCATGTTCGATTGAAATCGGTTTTCAACTTTTTTCAATAAAAAATAAAAACCGTGAAAAATGGCCATTTTTGACATTTAATTACAGGGGTTGTAATTCTCGTAGGAACTTGTTTCGGGGCTTAAATTGTAGCTCTTGTTGGTGCCTACCTAGAATAAAAATTTCGTGCAAAAATAATCATAAATTTTGTGGAAATCGCGAATATGTAAAAACAGGTGTTCCCGAAAAACTGCTTGGAAGCGGCCAATAATGGTCATAGAGTGATTTTTCAAAGCGCCATATAAAGAAATGTAATCAGGGTCCGATTTAATACCTAAAAACGCATCTGAAAACCGGGGTGTTTGTTGCTTCGGGCGCTCGAGTGTGACATCGGTGAAGGTCCATTGATAAGTTTGACGTCGCCCAGCAGCTGATCTTGCGTTTCCTCTAGCTTCACCGTACAGCGTGACCATGTCTGTCATTTCTGCGTTTGTGTACTTTGCCATTTAACTATTAAAGTGCGCAACATGCAGTGAAGTCGTGTGGACTGATGCAGTCTGCTTGTGGAGGGAGGGGAAGATAGTGATAATTAGAGTGGTGGAAAGGAGGGGGGTTAAGCAACACAGCTTTATTGGCTCCCTACCTGGCAGGAATTAACACTTGTCTTTGAAATCAAACATGCATGATTATCTCGGAAACGGGGAAAGCTAGACAGTTTCTCAAAGACACCTTTTTTTGGTTGATTTTTACTCATTGTTTTGTAATTTTAAGTCAAAATTGGTGATACTTACTCTGACATATTTTATTGCAGGAAAAAGTGCTACAACTCCCCTTCCCCCTTTTTAACATGGTGGGGATGGGTAGCGGTAACAGCACATTTAGTTTATTAACGATCAAGGTTTCAATAAGTAGTATACAAATATTTGTTGCAATACCCTTAGCAGTTTTCATAATATTTCACACAACAGTCGTTTTTAGCTTTATCTTTAGGGGTGTATACCGCCCTTATTATTCAAGATGGACCCTAGGTTGCCGATGTGAATTATTCTATTTTCACCCAAGGAATAGCCTGCCAAAGTTTGATGCAATGTTTTAGATACACGTTATATATACTGTAAAGATATTAAAATAAAGTGCCTGTGTTACATTATCAAGTGTGAGTGTAAATGATAAGCTATTCCCGTACTAAGTTTTTTTTTATTTGGAGCTATCCACATATGTCATTATTTTATTTAAGGTGATGTGGAAGGAGACGCAATAAAAGGGCAGTGTTTTTGTAGTTTTTATAGCAAAACACTTTTTTTGCCAAAATAAATCAAATATTTCTTCAGTAGAAACATAAAGTTTAATTTTATACACATGGTGGGTGATATCAACAGTTCTTAAATATCTGTCATGAACTTAGCAGCAGTAAATGAGAAACTTTTTTTAATGGAGAGAAAATATTGCCACTAAATTTCAGGACACCTTTGACAGATATTCAAGAAGTGTTGAGTCACCCATGTAAAGAAAATTAGACTTTGTTTCTGCTGGATAATTATTTGATTTATTTTACAAAATAAATTTAAAAAGAAAACCCTGCAAAAAAAACTGTCCTTTTCGCGCATCCCATCCAGACATAGGCATACAACTCAAAACATCATGTAGCCTAATGGTAAAGAAAATAAATCAGAGGTGCACACCCCAATGTTTCCTCCAGTACGTAAATATATATTGGATTTTAAAACATCCCTCATCAGTAAATTACCCTTAAATTAAGGACTTGTGTCAAAATTTAAAAAAACAACTGAGGTATTGCTATATAATATCTTTATATATAAAATTTAAACAAAATTCATCAAACCGTTTCAGATTTGTGGCCAGGGAAAGACATACATATAAAATTCACTTTTTTGGGTTCGGGAGCACATAAAACGTACAGATTCATCATAATCACGAAATCCAAATGTTTCGGATTACAATACGAGAAAGTAAATAAATGGTACGGAACCCCCTCACGGACTTTCTTGATCTACTATTTAAAAATGGAGATATTTACTCATAACTTGTAATATATATGCAACTAAATAGTATACACTGGCAAAACCAAGCATAAATTGCACTATACTTATGTAAAACATTTTTTACTCATAACTTGTAATATATGTGAAACTAAATAGTATACACTAGCAAACCCAAGCATAAATTGCACTATACTTATGTAAAACATTTTTTGAGTCCCGGTTTTAAATTTTATATTTTTATCTTTAAAGAATTAATGTCCTCATTTGTATGTTTAGACCAATAAAAAAGATTAATATGGGATCCACAAGGGTCAACACTTCGTATTAAAATTTCGACTTCCGATTGACATTTTATTAGATGTTGCACATCTTCAGGTCAGCGCATTGATATTAAATTCCTCATTTATAAATTTTGACCAATAAAAAATGTAAATATTGACTATTGAGTCTAAAATGGAGATATATCATTGCTGTACAAACATTTCTCCTAAGAGGTTTAATGAAAAATAACATAAACTCTTTGAGAGACTTATATTTAATTACTCTATGGCATTGGAGAATTATTGCGTTAAAACTTACAACTAAAGCTCAAAAAGTTGTATTAATATATTTGCCAATATCTCAGAAACTGTTGGTTTTATAAAAATGTATTTCGTATAAAAGTTTTTTATTTTTAATAGTACTACAATTTTGCAATGATAAGTTATTTAGTATCTCAAATAGTTGCGGAGATACGGAAATTTCCGCTTCTGTAAGGTACCCTAAAAGTAATTTTCATGGGAAAATCAAAATAGCCAGTTAATTTATAATCTTAATCAACGCCTAGATACGAATTTTAATCAAAATCGTTTGAGCAGATTTTGAGAAAACCAAATTTTTCTCTTTTCGCCCTTCAGTAAACTACCCTTAATTTTAAGTTTTTATAGACACACAGACAGACGGCATTGCAAAGACTATTTTTTAGGGTTCGGGGGGTCATGAGACGTCGACATCCATCAACATTTCAGGTTAGTTTTTTTTTACGGTCGCAATACTTAAACTTTAATGTCCAAAAAGTTAAAAAAATTCATATAATTGCGTATAGATTGAAAGTTATTGATTTTATAAAAATATGTTTCGGATAAAATATCTGTATTATAAATATATATACATATTTGTAATGCTAAGTAATTTCATATCTCAAATAGTTTCGGAGCTATTATAAAAAATGTTAATTGACGCATCAGACCGGAGCCCTTAAAGCCATTTTGCCGAAATATTGAGGGTAGCCATTTTGTTTGGAATATTTATTAATGTTTATAAATGAAATTTAATCAAAATCGTTAGAGCCGATTTTGAGAAAATCGACTTTTTCTCTTTTTGCCCTTCAGTAAACTACCCTTAATTTTAGGATTAGACATCCAATTCCAAAAACCCCTCGGGGCAACCCTATGAAATCCCTAGATACCAAGTTTTAGCCCGATTGGTAAAATAGTTTAGGCTCTAGTCGGAGGTACAGACAGACAGACAGACAGACGCAAATTTAAAAATAACTTTTTCGGATTCAGGGAGTCATGAAACGTCAAGATTCACCAAAATCTCGAGTTCGATTTTTTTGACGATCACGATACTTTCTCTACCTGTAAGATAGCGAGAAAGTAAAAATAGGTTAAAAACACATACCCATCCTCAACCCTGTCGTCATAGTAATTATAATAAAGGTTACTCTTTTTCCAGGATCCGGATATGACAACTTTAGTTATATGTTGTACCAATAGGATTATTTTAACCATAGAAAATAATAAACATACTAACTATTTTCCTTAATCTGCCACGTATTTTATGTTTCACTCTAACAATTCAATATAGGCCCTATGTTTGTTTATCAAAATCCTAACAAAGCGTGTTGTGTCACTAAATCTTGTGAGCAACTTGTTGTCTCTTGAAAAGCGACTCAATCGAGTGGAACGATTTCCTTCCCCCGTTTCTCCCCACCCCCTGGCGTGTTACCATGGCACCTGGGCTACCGCGATGACGTAACTGTTGGCAAATGTTACGGAAGACTGACCGCTGCGCTTGTACTCTGCCCATTGAGGAGATATCAAACAAGAGCAAGAGGAAGATTTTTTTTTTTCATCAACTACCACAGAACACTGTTCACAATTGCATTCAAGAAACATTTTATTTGGATGTATACGTAGAGGCCACATCTTTTATTTGACATTAACTCTTTGAGCTTAGTTTCATTGTCACTTCGGAAGCGTTATTTTCTTTATCGCTTTATTTGATGAGTTTGACTTCTACGTGCGCGAGGAAGAAGAAATATTACCTTCACGTGTTTAAATACATAAAGGCAGATATTTAAGATTTATATTTTCTTTATAGACAGGATAAAATTCTATAATTATTATGGCAACAAATATTAAAAAATAATTAAACTACTGTACCTAGGGGGAATTAATGTGAACACTGCTATATTTAAAAAAATATATTCTGGAGCTGGCAACAAAATTATGTCAACTGTGGCGGTCATTTTTGTAATATGCCATAAACTCAAATCAGCACTTGTGAATATGTTTACTTATGTATTATCGGGCTATAAATGGTATTTTACTAAGTACAAGATAAATATTAACATAATATGAAGTGTTCGGTGGTTGCCGTTACAGCTTTTTCAAGATGGATATCAGGCCAATAAAACTAGAGAATATATTCAAATTATGTTTGCACACCTCTTTGACACAAAGGAAGATAGCAAAGTAGTGTCGTGTCTGGGGGTTGTAAACAAAATTTTAAAGCAAAAAAGAAGAACTGAGTCAGTTGAAGTGAAGCGATTAGGAAAATGTGAATGAAAGAGGAAGACTACTGCATGAGATTAATCAAAAACAACAAAAGAGATAACAGAAAAAAAGATTGATATCCAACAAGACTTGGCAGAAACTGGAGTCACAATGAAAGACTCAACGGTAAGGAAAAGGCTCAAAGAACATGGAAGGAAGGACATCTTACCTCAGACAAAGCCAATGCTGAGTGCTGACTACTCTTATGATGAACAAAAGACTTCTGTCGGTCAAAAAATATGACAGCTGGAGAGCTGAAGATTTAAGAAAGGGGTTGTTCTCTTATGAGACACACTTTTTAGTGCAGGGACAGTGATCACGATATGTCAGAAAAAGTGAAAACGAAAAACTTACGTTAGCCCAATATTGATCAAAGAGTCAAAACATCCCCAACATAAGATGTTTTGGGGCTGTTTTTCCTATGTAGGCACCGGATCTCTTGTTCTAATTGAAGGAATTATGAATAGTAAAAAGTACAAGGAGTTTTTGGAAGAAACATTTCCAAGAGAATTGGGAAAAGAAGATCCCAATGGTAAAGCAATCTTTCAACAAGATTCCATCCTATGACTTAAATCAAAGGCTATGATTAAATATTTTAAAGATACAAAGATCACGTGACTGGGTTGGTCGGGGAATTCACTAGACTTAGATACGATTGAAAATTTATGAGCCATTTTTAAGTCCATGCTCCGTATAGGACGGACTGCACAACCAAAACAAAGATAATAGAAGAAGTAATTAAGATGTGGTTTCACGATGACCAAATATTGGTAAACTGGAAAGATCTCATATAGTCTATGCCAACATGACTTCAACAAGTTATCCAAGCCAAAGGGGGACATATATCATATAATAATAATAATAATAATAATAATAATAATAATAATAATAATAATTATTATTATTATTATTATATTGTAACCAAGAAAAGTCTTGAACCTCGGATAACTCACGATAATTTCGAATATAACACTGCATAAACAAATTCTCACTTACAAATCATTTCCCTTTCTATTTATTTTAATATATTCTGGATATTTCCATAAATCTCTGTTTCTTTTAATTCTCCATTTATTTCTTCCATACCCCTATCTTTATTTACAAATGTTATTGAGTGCTGATAAAAACACTTTAATCTTTCTTGACTTAGTAAAAATTATTTGCTATCTCTATTCTTATAATGTTTTGAAATATAAATAAAGGGGAAAAACAGAAGAAAAGAGAAGACTCGATTGTTATTTTAACCAGAAATGAAAAAACAGATATTTTAATACCTAAAAATTAAGATATAAAATAAAGAAATATCTTGTAAAAAATCACAGAAGATTATTTCTAAAGGAGGAGTAGAACTCTATAGCCTTGTCGGAATAATAATTTGAAGGAAGAACTACAGAACTACCAGAATAACTACTGAATGGGAAGTAGACCTAGATGAGTTTGAACATAAACTACATTCGTCATTTGGATATAAGATAAAACGTCAATCTTTAGACATTTTTTCAACTGAATGCTTCGTGGTAGTTTGACATCAAGATTTAACTTTTTTTAGTGACATTTTAGAAGAGATATCAAAATTCGAACTAACTTCTATCGGACCTGTTAATTAAAAGAACTTATAGGCCTATTAAAAAGAGAAATATTTTAACCTACAACCTGTTTACATTTTTATTACATTATTTAATTATAAACCATTAATATTTGTATGATTAGGATTGTAGGCCTAATATTAACGTGGATCCACCCAGGTAGGGTTTCTACAAATAATTTACTGCAAAATTAAAATAATAAAATTGATGTATTTTATTTTATTTGTTAAAGAAATTATAATAACTTCAAACTGTTACATTTTAGCTATTATGACTATTCTCTAAGTAAAACGTTTAGTTTTGATAGAGTAGGATTCACTCTATGAGAATCCTTCAGAAAAACAGTATCCTTGAAGTCACCCAGTGGTCCTGAAAGTTTAGAGTACTCGTCATCTTGACTGAGCTAGTAAAAAATATAGATTTTCTGTAGCTTAATAAACGACAGTGGCGCCCAAATTAAACCACAAATATAATAAAGAGAGTAACGTTTGAAGGGGGGAAAATTCTTACATTATTTCTTATTTTTAAGCTTTAATAGCAAATAAAGGATTTTTTTAAATGTATCACTAACTTGTCTTCACATTAATTCGTACATTAATTTAAATTATTAATTCAATAGAGGTAAGGTATTTTTTAAATTGTATTTGAATAATGTTTTGGCATGTTTATAACCATTTTCATGTAGGCTATTAGTAAAAATTCAAAAATGTGACCTATGTCTATACCGGCTTCGTTAAGGCCGCATTACACGCAGCAATTTTTTCAACATTTTTTAACATAAAAAATATTTCTTTCTTTATTTTAATTCTCTAAAATATTTTGTAAAAAAATATGACTATGAAGTATAGCACTATTCCCTACACGCAGTGAATTATTGGATTCGTTACAAAGTATTCAAATTAAGATTATTTACTCCCACCTCCAAACGTCACATGAGGATTCTACCACCTCTAGTGACTGAATATAGAAGCTGAGCAAGGTCGGCTGTGACAGACCCTCTCATATTATTATTATTATTATTATTAGCACCGCGTCTTACTACCCGTTCGGGTTATACCTACTTACGCTAATGTGTAATGGTATAGTGATTGTGGGATAAAATGGAGGACCTACAGTTTAAAGTGGATCCAAACCACGGTGGAGGCCTGGCATTCCACACATTCAACCCTCTCAGAGAAGCCACACCTAGTGTGAGATGTTTCTCAAGGTCAATCCAATGAATCAACTCTAAAGAAGCCACACATAGTGTGAGATGTTTCTCAAGGTCAATCTAATGAATAAACTCTAGAAAACCACAAAATTATATAATGTAAGTTAATAGTCAGGAGTTCTGTGTAGCCTATAATAATAACCCAAATAAATAACCATTTAATCAATACAAAACATAATCGGTCAAACTTATTTATTAATTTATAATTGCAACCATTTCCTTTTCCTGTTATTTTTTTGAGCGAATTTTTCCAAAACTTCTTCAGGAAGAACTTCTACACTTTGATGCACATTTAATATTGCTAAACCATTTAATCGTTCCTCATTCGTATGATCCTATATATGTCTTTAATCTCCTTGGTTTAGAAATGATCTCTCACTAGTAGAAGTAGTCATGGGAAGAACAAACAAAATGTGAAGAACTTCTATGTTTTGGTAAAATCCATCTAAAGCATATACTAAGTTTTCAACTGCACTAGAAGAACACTTTGCCTTATATTTATTTTTCCAGCATTGTAACCACAAGTCAATTTCCCCGCGAAGTTCTGACAAAGTCCCAGGAAAGTCGTTAACATGTATTTGAACTGCTTGTAATAAAAGTTCATTGTCTTGGATGGCATATGCTGAAACTAGCCTATGTAATGTGATGACTTTAATTGGTCAGTTGATGAAAATTGAGTTGATAATTACGAAATAAGATGGTCTATAATTGGCAGAAAAACAGTGAGTCTATAATATCCCTTCGGGCTTGATGCAGCAACATTTAACCAATGAATCTGCCTCTGGATGCTCTATAAATGGCAGAAACACATTGAGTCTATTATATTCTTTTGGAATTGTTGCAACTACATTTAACCTATGAATCTGCATCTGGATGGTTCTTGGCATAATTATGTCAACTTCATGTTTTTCAGCCAAATTCACTGATTCATTGTAGAAATCTGTTTATCTCAAAGGAGTATTCCAATACTCTTTCAGTATGTCCAAAACATTTTCTATTATACTATATAACTGTTTGAGATTTAACAAAGAGTTTTGAAGCTGACGAGATAGCGCGACTGTTAGGCTGAAGATAAACGAAACAATATACAATGAAAATAAAATTTCAGAGCTGAGGTGAGTAGGAGTGCTGACTTTTATGATGGTGCTTCCACATAAATACTTGTAGAAAGCATACAAATGCATCAAAAAATATTATGTAAAAAGTGTAAAAATGCTTTGTGTAGTTCTACCCAGCGCGCCTCACAAAGAGTTTTAATTTTGCATCTTGTTCCTCTAAGATAATATTAATGTACTTTGGCTTTCAAAACCGGTTCGTTTTCTCTTACTTCCTTTGTTACATCACTGACCAGAGCGATAGCATTCCTTACACTTGATAAAGAACACGATTTAGAAATTGACAAATTTCTTTTGAAAGAAACACAATGTATATAGATTGCAAAAGGCTGGTTTTCCCTAATATGAGCTTGCACACCTTTGATTTTTACCAGACATGTTAGATCATCCATCGTACCCTTGACCACACATGTTCTCAATTTTAAGTCTCAGATTATTTAAATTTTCAAGAAGTAGGTTTTTAAGAGCCTCGCCACTAAGTATGTCCAGAAATCTAATTTGAAGACTCATTTGTTGAAATGTCCCAACATCCGTTGTTTCATCTGCTATTACCTAAAAAATGCCCTGCTTTAATGGAGTTAACTATTTTACCAAGGATAACTTCTTCACAAGCTTCAATTAACTCATTCTATCCGCCTCGGTAGCGTAGTTAGCTAACGCGCTTGTTTTGTGTTGAGCTAGACTGCCGAAGGCCGGGATATCAAGGTTCGAAACTTAGTCGGGTAAACTAAGGGTGGTTTTCCATAAATGATTTTCCACTCTCCCTCCACACAAATGTGGGTTCACTTCCTCTAAATTCAACCTTTCCAATTCCTAACCCATTAGTGTGATTAGTACTTAAGCGTATAACCCATACGGGTAGTAAGACGCGATGCTATAATTTTTTCAATTAACTCGTTTTGAGTAGTTTTACTAATAGATATTGCATATTTAGGTGTTGTTTTCAGGTGATTCTTTAAATTAGTGTCGCCAGCATCAATATGAAATCTCAAAAGAGCAATGAAGTTTCCCTCATTTTCTGTGTCATCGTTTACTGTAAGCTCTCCGTCGTCACGATGACCTCTTAAAGGAAAGTTTTGTCTACCACATAGTATAACTATCTTTACTATGGGTACTAAACATGCTCGCTTTTCTTCAATTCTATTTTAAACTTCACAGTTTAATCTGACTTCACCTGATTGCATCGTGTTTTCAAATGTATTTTTAAATTCAGAACATCTTATGGTAGAAGAGTTATGATACTCATTGGAATCGTGTGCTTGAAGCATTTCTATTCCTTATTTGTAATTCCGAGAGATATTATATTCCTACCTCCTTCTTTTGATCCAAAACGTACACATGCTTTGCAGTAAGCTCCGGCATCCTTGCCACTATGCGTCAGCCATAGTTTATTAATGAATGATAGGTACCGATAAAATGGACACACGAAGCACGATCCAAGTCTACCACCACTCGAAAGAGTCGTTCAGGTATACTATAGGCTACTGTTTCCAACTACTACCGACTGGTTTGAAACCTGTTTTGGGTATTTTTCACTGTACAGAGGTAAGCCTTTCTGAAAATGCCACACTCCCCCTCTTCACTGAGGTCAAAGCTTGTGTCATGAGACAAGGATATTTTGCTTGTATTAATTTCTAACTACCACAGGGGGTAAATTGACCCTTTGAGCCCTCCTGAATCCACGCCAGAAGTAACCCTTTTAGTAACAAGAGTACAATGGGTGCAGCTATAGACAACTGATAAGTGATAAGAGCCTGCAGGAAAACAAGTGAGACTGGAGAAGGGCGCATGCGTGGTAGACTGAATTAACGTGGAGAAACCCAAGCTGATATTAGACGTAACAAATTCAACAAATATATTGAAAATATCAACTCTTTCGAATATTCATTGGGACGTCGATATGTTTTCCCCCCACATCATTTTGCTGTATTACACGCACCGACTTTCCCATAAAGAAGCCCATGGGGAAGTCGTTGCGTGTAATGCGGCCTTTAACTTCGCATTTCGTAGAAAGTTACTGCAGGCGTCAAACTGGCCAACTTACGTGTTTATCAACATCTTCTTTATTTCACTTTTGCTTTTCATTATTTATGCATGTAATGTCAACGTATATAGGTTGTATGTATTAGTTACATATGCTATTTATTATTCAAACACAAGGATGTATACAAGTTATATTTTGTACATATGCATACAAAATATGCTATTTCATTGGCCAATAATCCGGAATGATTGATGATAAAAATCTTAATTGAATTATTTTGAGGCTACGCCTAATGTCAATAGAATATAAAGTAGTGCTAGATGGAGAAATACATCTGATTGGCTGATCCTGTGACGTCACTCTGTACAAAAGCCAGCGAGTTACATACACAAAGCCATATGGAATTAAAAACTAAATTGGTCACATTTTGGAACTTTAAATAGTAAATAAACCTTTAAAATTCACACCAATTTCCAATAATTAAAGTAATTACAAAAATTATGTATATATATATATATATATTTGGTTGTCTTCGTATATATAGCTGGTGTGTACTGGGTGACGTAAGTAATGAGAATGACATGATCAATTCCTCTAAGTGGCGCTACCTTTAGATTCACTTTACATTGACTACGCCTTCAAATGTGTAATCTTGTCTTAGAGCTAAAATATGTGTTTAAATGTCCCTGTAGTTCAATAATTTATCATAGACTGGACAATTTTCATTACTATTTAATATCATGCTTTGGTTAGATAAAAATGAGTTTAGTTAAGGTTAAGCCAAGCTTTGTTAGGACAATATATAATAACCATTAATGGTAGGCTAGATATGTAGCAAATTAAAAAAAAATCAATTGAATGCTTGGTTTTCCAAAATTATGATTCTACTCGGTACCTTTCAGAGTTAACGGAGTGTAGGTGTGTGAAATTGCTGCTTAAATTATATCAGTATATGATGAATCTTGGTATGGAAAGGGGGAACGGAATGAGGGCCCTTCATTTGGTGTTTCTAGAAGCGATTTAGAGGATGTTTTTTTTTATGGAAATTGGAGGCATTTTCTTAAAGTTACAATAAATTATTGTTCTCCAACTGCTCATAACTTCAACACAGATATATATTATAAAAGGATTTGCCTTTTAGGCGATGGGAAATATTTTTTTCTTAGAATTTAGGTCAATCGGTACAAACAAATTACTGCACAGTATGTTCAAGTTCATCAAGTTCAAAGTGTGCGTGTACAATGTCTCCATGTAAATTCAACTAGAAGCACTCACCCTTGACCAACGTGAGGATGCCTACAGGCATGACTAAGACAGCCACCATGAGGTCAGTGATAGCCAGAGACATGAGGAAATAGTTGGTGACGTTCTGAAGACGTCGCTCCCAAGTGATGGCCAAACACACTAGGATGTTGCCCGCAGCTGTGCCCACCACCAATGCCAGAGCTAAAAGTGCCCACCAGTTATTCGCTGTAGGTCTCTGGATCTCCGATCCTTCACTTGTGTTCAACTTGCTAGGAGACTGTACTATCTGATTGTAATACTCCATGCCATCGTCGTAGACCGTCATTATGGTTCACTGATAGACCACATTACAAACCTGTTTTCAATTAGTTTCTGATAGCTCACTAATAAAAATAACGTGGTTTAATTATCACAATTTTCTTTTACTCTCCCAAGTCTTTGTTTTCATTAAGATAAATTCCAAACATAGGCTAAGTGCACCATTTTAGGTTAACAAAGTGAGTGTTATCAGTGGCGGCTTGTTCATAGGCCTCGAAAGTGCGTAACCTTCTACAAAACTATGTACCTATATTAGCTGTACAAAAGTTTTATGTTTTAAGCTTTTTCTGTAACACTCGAGAGAATTCTCTATCGAAATAATCGAAACTCTTGGCGAGATCTTGCCGTGCCCAATATGAATAGGGTAAGTAACCTTCTCCCACACCCTTCAGGCCTGAACCAACCCTTTCAACCCTTATCTCCTACCATAGGATTTAAATGTATGAAAAGGTTCGACAACATCAGTAAAATACATTGCCTCCCGTTTCTAGCTTTTATCTTAGAATTCCATTGTTTTAAACATGTGAAAGAAGTTACATTGGGCCATTGTTTAGTCACAGTCAGCCATTAGTTGTGTATTCATATCAGAGTTAAAGATATTAAATATTGCATGAAATTACTCTCAAGAATTACAGTTTGAAACCCGCTTCGGTGGCCACATGGAATAAGGCGTTACTCTCGCAATAAACTAGACTACCGATCGTGGTTCGATTCCAATCGGGTGTACTGATGGTGGTTTTCCGAAACGGTTTCCCACTCTCTCTCCATGCAAATGCGGACACACGTCCACTAAATTTAACCTTCCTCATCCTTAACCCATTAGTGTAGGGGAGAATGGGGTAATGCCGGTCAGCGGGAAATACCGATCACCCCCATATTTCAAAATTGGCGGTCAAGAATTGAGTTCTGTACCATGCTTCTCTCTCCCAGCGTAAGTGTGAACATAATTATGTAGCCAGATCCGCCATCTTTATCAGTGTTCGTTGTGACCTCATTGTGGAAAGTGTGCTTTACTAATTTCTGATTTAAATTTATCTTAACAATCTATGTGGTATGTGACTAGTTCTAATCAAGTTAGATAATTAATATTTTAATCCCAAAGCTTTAATGTAGTATATTTTTAAGCTACTTTGTTTTTGTTTCGATTAAATGAATTGTCTATCATGTGGATAACATAAACTATGGAAGGTGAATTTGGGGTAATGGCGGTCAGGTGACCGGTGAAACCAGCTCGTGGTATTTTTATTTTTTCTTGATGAAAATTAAATTTAGTACATTTGAAACTCTGAGCTTTTGTAGCTTATTATTAAAGTATATTGTCATATTGATCTCATACGTTGTTTCAGATGCCTAGAAATGAGAAAAGAAAGACTCAAGGGGGAAACTCGTCGGCGGAAGCCCTTGAGAAAGCAGTCAAAGTCATGAAAGATGGACATTCTATCCGTAACGCAGCTAAAACCAGTGAAATTCCATTCAATACATAGCAAGACAGGCTTTCGAAAGGTCAATCTAAAACTGTCAAACTAGGACGTAGCTCTGTATTCACTGATGAACAATAAGAGGCCTTAACTAGTCATGTTATATTGTTGGAAACACTCTTTTATGGTCTAACTACTGTGCAGCTACAATGTATTGTCGAGTTGGCGGGAAAAAATGGAATAACACACCCATTCAATAAAGAGTCTCGCATGGTAGGAAAATAATGGCTTTTCGGTTTTATACATATGAATCCCACAGTTTATATTCGTAGGCCAGAAGCAACGAGTATTCACAGAATAATGGCTTCAATCGGACTGAAATCGACATATTTTTCACTAATCTGGAAGAAGCAATAGAGAAGCATCACTTTGAACCCACCCATATTTGGAGTATGGATGAAACTGGAACTACGCAACAAAAAAACGTGTTTTTTTTTATAGTGGACAACCACAGCACCCACTGCACCCTGGAGGCACATGAATATTGCAAAGAAAATAACATTGTGATGCTCTCTTAGCCTCCTCATTTTTCTCATAGATTACAACCGTTGCTCTCTATGGACCAGTGAAAGGTGTTTACCGCCGAGAATGTGATTTCTAAATTAAAAGTAAAAATAAAGAAAAAAAATAGCTCCCTATGATGCAGCTGGATTATTCAACAGGGCTTATTCTCAGGCTGCCACGATTGCCGAAGAGACCTCCGGTTTTCAGACAGCGGGAATGTACCCCCTTAAACCTAACATTTTCACAGAAGAGGATTTTATTGTTGAAACTACGTTAGACAGATCTTCAACTCACCAAGCCTGTAATTTAGGTCAATCGTCAACAATAGGTCATTCTGTATCCATTACACCAGAATCTTCTGAATCTCAGCTCCCTGAAATCTCACCGATTCTTTCAACAAGTCATGAAACCAACAAAAGAGGAAAACGAGCAAAGCAACATCCCGAAATTCTGACAGCTACACCGATGAAAACTATACTCGAGGCTAAGAGGAACAAGAGGCTACCGAAAGAATAAAAGGTAAAAGAAACTGAAAAAGAATAAAAGGTAAAAGAAACTGAAAAAGAATAAAAAAGAAGAAGAAATTACACAAATGCTAAGAAAAAAACAGATGCAAAAGGAATGTGAGCAAATGTTTCGATCCAAGTTCATCAGAAGAAGAAAGTTTAAGTGAACGAGAAAATTTGTGATGACGATGAACTTGATGACCTACAGACAGGCGAGGACAAATGTTTTATTTGCGAAGAGTTTGGTAGGAATACCGGTGCACTGGATGTGGTTCTTGGGCTCACGCTGACTCTTCTGGATGGGACTCTCCTGATGACTATATGTGTGATGATTGTGACCGTAACTAATATGCCATTTAATGTGTTTTCTGTGAGCAAAAATCTATTTTATGATTTTTTTTTAGTAAATAATATCTCTTAATAACGCGCTTATACAAGAATGGAGAGTAATATTTCAATATTTGCATATATATGTGTGTGTGTGTGTTTTCAACTAGTTTTGTTTTTCTGTATTATAATTAGTATATTGGGAAGAACACTGACCGCCATTAGCTCATTAGGGATACCGGTCGAAGCAATGAGTTCACTTTTCGGTGTATATTATTTAAATTTCTATATTTATAATTGGTTGACCAATAGTATGGAAAAGTAAATATTCCTACGTATCATTTACAATAAACCTAATTATTCAAATTCCGATAAAAGATCTACAATTTATAGCAAATATCCCTTAGATGACCAGCATTACCCCATTCTCCCCTAGTTAGTACATAAGCGTACAACCCGAATGGATAGTATGACGCGTGCTTGGAAAAACTATATATAGTTTGAAGTTCTAGTATGCAAATATTTTAATAGCTTACCATTCAAACTGTAATTACGTTGCGGCATCAAAGAAATAAAAGATAATACCAAGTAAAACTTTTCACTATAGAATGTTTGCAGTCTACTTAACTCAATTTATAGCGCCGCATTAATTATTTAAAATAATAGAGGTAGAAATAATTAAATGCATCATTTGCTCTATGCAACTCATTATAGTAATCAATTATTAAGAGACTGGTTCAATTCCAGGCAAAGGTATAGAAAGCTAGTTTCTTTAGAGGGGGTCTGTTTGAAATCGTTGCTATAATTTTAGATAATAAAAGTTGTTATAATTACATATGTACCATCAAATTTAAGGGGGGCCCAGACCTCCTAAACCCTTCTTTCTTTCAGGAATTTTTGATGCCGATAAATATTAAAATACTTGGCACTGGTATATAATATGTTTGGGTCAATTTCTTATAATGATGTTGGTTTAAATTGTTTTTTTTTTNACGGGCTCCTAGCGGCTAGCGGCGAGATAATTTCAGAGGAGATGATGTATCCTGAATTGGAGTGGATAAATGGTATGAGAATAAACGGTGATAAATCACATTTGGAAATCAAACCCAGCGCCCTCCTAGCTCTTCGTCAATGATAACCACATCCAACGTGTGTGTAACGTGTTAGACAATATGGCCACCACTTATGTCTATTTTAAGATAGTTAATTATTTAGCTTAATCTCTAAACGATAAACCAATGTATAAATACATCTTAGCCCTCCCCTTCCAACTACTCTTTAATGCCCTCTATCTCAGAAAGTCACGAGCCACCACTGAGTAACATAAATAGAGCATAGCTCTAATAATTTTTTAAAATATATAAACGTAATTCGAGAATTCCATTTGAAACGTTTTTAAACAAGGACGTTTTTAATATGTATTACTATTTATATTGTTTACATGATATTCTAACTTCAAATACTTTACTCTACTTACTACTACAATATACACTATACACTACTTACTATTACAATATAGAACACTTATTACTACAATATACATTAAATACCACTCCAATATACACTACTTTCTACTATTATATAATGCTACTTACCACTCCAATATGCACACATAACTATTTCCATATATACAGATAAATATTCCAATACACAATATTTACCACACCAATATAGGCTACACTACTAACTACTAAGACATCAACTAATCTGAATCCCGCTTCGGTGGCCGCGTGGTCTAACGCGCCACTCTCGTGTTTGACTAAACTGCCAAACACGGGGAGATCGGGGCTCGATCACAGTCGGGTGCATTGAGGGTGGTTTTCCCTAAATTATTTTCCACTCTCCTTCCACGCCAATGCAGGTCCACTTCTTCTCAATTATAACCTCTCTAATCGCTAAACCATTAGTGTAATTAGTATTGTACATAAGGCGTATAGCTCGAACGAGTAGTTAAACGCGGTGCTGAAAAAAAAATCTGAAGAAAATTACTTATGACTCCAATATCCAAGATACTGTAGTATTCTAAAATTCACTAAAACGTACACCCACTTATAATACTTGGTACTCCAACATCCACAATTTACTACTTCGTATCCACTGTTTAGTATTCTAATCGCGAACTTGATGCTAAAGCATCCACTAAAATTCTAAAAATAGACGATTGATTCTTTAAAAATAACTACTTAATACTATAAAATCATGCATTTTATAAATTCAATATATCCATTAATTAGTACTCTAAAACCATGAACTTGGTACTTCGTTATTTGCTACTTACTAATTTAGAATCCATTATTATCTACTTCAAAAGCGATTAATTTGTACTCCAACACCCATTCGCTGCTCGATACGTTGTTGTTCTCAGCAAGGTAATCCAATATACACCATTTGGTAATACAATACCTAGGTACTACAATTCACACTATATAACTTTCACTACTTGTTACTCTAACATCTATGATCTATCCCTTGTTACTCTCTCAGTCTCATCCATTACCTATTCCAATATAAACTACTTGACACGCACACATACAATTATTTGTGATCTAATATTTACCATATTATGCATCACTTAATGCTCTAATATGTACTGCTTACTATTTCAACATTCACTAAAGGTACTCAACTCAATGAGACGAGGGTGCAGGGGGTACATCTTACATGGGCCCTATGGACTAAAAGGAACCGGGAAATTTTCTAGAATCTCAGAAAAGTTTGCGTAATATTGAAGACTAGCATTAACATTTCCACTACTAGTACTATTACTAAATTATTAATATAGGTATGATATTTTTGGTATTATTGTTCTTCCTTTTTTTTAAGATATAAAAGCAAAAATCATTTATGTTTTGTCTTTTTTCTTTTCTTTTTTTTTTCGTATAGGATAGGTTAATTAGCTTTTTTAGACAAGATTAATGGAAAATGGAAGGAGGCATGACAAACTTTGTGCACCCTGATAAAATTACTCTCAATTAATAATCCAACAACCCCTTTTTTGAGAAATCCAACTATAATAATATAGCCTTTTAAAATAAACATACACAATATTGAACCTTGAACGCCATCCTAGATTATTATTTTTTATTATCTATTATTATTATTATTATTACTATTGCAAAATTCCCACACAATAATTTAAATTAAATTTCTAGTTACTCCAAAATTAATATGTTGTAACTTCAAGATTGAGTATTACTTGGTAGCCCGCTTAGGTGGCCTAATGGTCTAGGCAGGGGTTGGTAAACCTTTATGGTCGCCGATTGACTTATATTTTAAGTTCTTATAACATCACCGATTTTGACCGATCAAGTTTATTTTAGTCACACTCAACTATTATTTGGAAGTTTATTATATTTATAAGTTTAGAAGTTTCAAAAGACGTTTAATGACGATGTAATTTTCTTACGGGATCGACAGAAATGGCCATAAGATCGATCAGTCACTGTGATCTAAGGCATCCCTTTTGCAGTAGACTAGACTGCAGATAACGGAGAGAACACAGTTCGAATCCCGGTCGTGTGTACTGAGGGTGGTTTTTACTAAATGGGTTTCCATTTTCCTTCCCCGCAAATGCGGGTACACTTCCTCTAAGTTCAACCTTTCTCAGCCTTGACATACAAGTGTAATTAGTATATAAACGTATACCCAAACGGGTTGTAAGACACGATGAAAAATCAATCCTGGTACTCTTAACATACAAACATAAACATTTTGATATCTTACATCTATTACATTAATTACTACTTACTATTCTCAAATCAAAAATAGCAGGTAAACTTTATTTTAAAATATTTCATACTCTAAAAACTATATGACCTATTCTAATTTTTTTCACCGCGTTTCGCTACACATTCTGGCTACACGCATATAAACTAATTATGCTAGTGTGTTAGGGACGAGGAAGGTTGAATTTAGAGGAAGTGTGTACAAATTTGCATGGTGGAAGACTGGAAAATCATTTAGAAAATAACACCCTAAGTACACTCGATGGTGATTCAAACTCCGATGACCGGGATTTGAACTCTTAATTACCTATATTTGAGTACCAATCTTCTCGTCATCGGCCATCTCTTATAATGCGAAGAGAGCTACGCTTTAGGGTTCAGACATTTGACCACCGAAGTGGGATATTCTAATATTATTTTATTTCATATTTTAACGGCCACTACTTTATACTACTTTACTACTACTTCATACAACATAATACTTCATATTCTAGCATCCACTAAATTGTGCTCCAATATCCAGAACTTGACTCTAAATTAACTATTGTTTCAACATCCACTACTTATGTCAATACTTAATATACCAACACACTGTACTTGCTAGTGCAACAATAACATAATCTATCCACCATTTCAACCCACATTAATTAATTTTCAAATAGCTAATATATTGTAATTTAACGTAAATTACTTTCAACTACAACTTCAATTCATTCTAGCCTCTATTATTTGGTAACCTGTCTTTAAATACTTGTCAATCCAAAGAGCACTAATTTGTAGGCCTACTCTCACCTGAAACACTTGTTACTCAAAAATGCACTAATTGGTATAAGGACCCAAAACACTTGTTACTTCAAAATGCACTAATTTGTAATCTAAACTCAAATAATCTTTGCTTCAAAGGCACTATTTGGTGCTTTAACATCAACTACTTGGTATTCTAGCCTAAAATTCTTGTTTCTCCAAAATGAATTACTTGGTGTTTAAACATAAACTATTTATTATTCTAACCTAAAATACTTCCCGCTTCAAAATATACCACTTGTTGCTTCAACATGAATTACTTGGTTCTATAACCTCAAATACTTGTTGGGTACTTTAAAATGCACTAACTTATTTGATACTCTACTCAAATACATGTTACTCCAAAATGCATTATCTAGTGCGTAAATATCACCTAATTACTTCTATAGCCTAAAATTTTTGTCACTCCAAATTCTAAAATACATTAATTATTCTTGCTTCACTATCAACTAATTAGTACTAAAAGCTCTTTTTTTTAAATTTCAAACATAACATCAACTAGTTGGTACTTTAATCTTAGATACGTGTTACAACAAAGTGCACAAATTGGTACCATACTTCAATATCAATTACTTATATTTTAACCTCAAACACCTTTTCTCCCAAATACACTAATTGGTGCTTCAAAATCAACTACATAGTAGCCTCAAACACGTGTTGCTCAAAAATGCACTAATTGGTGCTTCAACATTGACTACTTGGTTGCGTATAACCTGAACAGGTAGTAAGACACGGTGCTAAGAAACAACTTTAAAAAAAACTACTTGGTATTATAACCTCAAATACTTATTTCTCAAAAATTCACTACTTCGTGCTCCAATATCAACTACTTCTTAATAAACATAAACTATTTGCTAACTAAACATCAAGTACTTGGTAATAAACATCAACTACCTGGTAATCAAACATATACTAATTGGTAATAAAACATACTTTTTAATTAAAAATATATTTTTTTAAATTGGGTTTTACTAATATATTTATCAGCCACATTTATTTTGGCTAGCAATTTTAAAATCATGTTTTTTTATTTCCATATTGATTTTCGTGTATTTAATGATTTTTTTAAAACTGTCCAATAAATGGAAACATTTGTAGTAAAGGTAAATACCGATGAATAGAAGACGCCAGCACATGGCCTTTCACGGAGGCCTGTCGTTAAACGTTACCGTATGGAGGAACACAGAAAAAATGATCCAGAAGCGAAACATCAGGTAGTCACGAACGAACTTGGGATTTGTTGGCGAAACGAACAGTGTGACACGATGCGAGTGGCATTGCAAAGCGTCGGCTTGCGCGCCTGCGCTTACGTGTACAATTGAAAAATGTAATATCTCTACCGTTAGCATTAATAAATATTTATTGTTTGTTTGCCAATACTGTCAGTGGACTTGCGGGGGAAAGAAAAGTGGTACGGATATATTTAAGGTTATATAATTTAATTTAAAATTGTTATTAAAGATTTAAAAATATCTTTGGATATAATTTTAAGCATTAAGAAGACTCATTTATGAAAATCATTGTTTAAAATAAATCAATTAATTCAAAAATGTTATTGATATTTAAGAATATAATATTAAAACGGTAACTATTGAAATTTATTCATATTAATGAATTTTAAATGGTTTTATTATGTTAAAACTTATACAAAATTAATGTTACTAAATAAAACACTCAGCCATGAAAAAACAATAAATGTGTAAAGAATAAATATAATGAAATATAATGTGTATTGTTGATGTTATTAGACCTATAATACTAAAAGTATAATATAAAATTATTAAATAAAGATATAATAACAATATTGTAAATTACTATCTGTAATACAGTATAAAGTGGTAGCATATAAATATTGTGTATTATAATTTATAATCTATTGTATTGTATAGTGGTAACATAGAAAATTGTAGATTACAATTTCTTATGCATTGTACAGTGGTAATTTAACAACATTGTAGAGTAGGCCTACTATTTATTATGTAATATGTAATGGTAACATAGCAATTTTGTAGAGTACTATTTTTGATGTATTGAATAGATATAATATAACAATAGCCCCCTTCAGTGACCACAGCAGACTAGACCGCCGATGACGGGGAGATCAAGGTTCGAATCTCAGTTGGGTGTACTGATGGTGGTTTTCCACGCAAATATGGGTACGCTTTCCTCTAAAATAGCCTTCCTAATCCTTAAAACCATTAGCGTGATTAGAATATAGGCGTATAAACCGCAGCGGTAGTAAGACACAGTGCTAAAAAATATTTGTAACCTATACTTTTTTTTTTTTGCACCGCGTCTTACTACCAGTTCAGGTTACACGCATATGCACTAATTACGCTAATGAATTAGGGATGGTGTAAAAGTATTTTGGAAAATCACCCTCACTACACCCGACCGGGATTCGAGCCCCGATCTCGCTGTCATCGGCAGTCTATTCTAACACGAGAGCGATGCCTTAGACCATGTGGCCACTGAAGCATATCTAAACTATTAACTAGTCCCCTACTACTAATAATGTAGTGTACAAAAGTAACAAACATATTCTAGATTAATATTTATGATGTGTCGTATAGAGATAACAAAACTATAGTTATATGTATTATTTATTATGTTAACCTAGAATGGTAACATGGCAATATTTTAGATTAATATTTATGATGTATTTAACGTTGAATAATACACCTATATTGCAGATTACTATATCATGTAATGTGCAGAAGGGTCGTTCAAAATATCTAACATAGAAACGTTATGAAACTCACGAATATTTTG
>CABFWB010000217.1:311718-325405 GCA_902151455.1 Timema bartmani
ACTGTTGACAGTGAACGCGTATTTTCAGCATATTCCAACATTATGTCAGACAAGCGCCCTAACTTGAAAATCGAAAATTCGGAAACAATGTTGTCTTTGTACTTTGGTGATTGACGTGAAGTATGTTGAAAAAAAGTATGAACATTTTTGTCTTATAAAATAATTCAGTTCAAGTACTTTCTAAGCTATTTGAGTTAATTTATTACCATTACCTTAAAACACCTCTTAAGACTTTTTATACCGAAAATCAGGGTCTTACCATTTATTTACCGAAATTCAACTTTTTATTTAACAAAATCAAGTAATTTTATTTACCGATTTTATTTACCGAAAATCATGGTTTTACCCTTTTATTTACCGAATTTTTATACTGAAATCCAACTTTTTATTTAACGAAATCCAGTGGTTTTATTTACCACAAATCAGGGTCTCTAGGTATGTGTAATTTAGTTATATACAATCACAAATTTAATACAACATTGTAGTACTGTGATTAGTTTTGGCAACATAATACTCGTATTATCGGCAAGTAAGGTATGAATGACCGGTGGTTTTCACGTTAAATCATCATATTTGAAACTTTAACCAATCTTTATAAGTTTTAATTAATAATATTCGGCCCATACACTTCAAACACTTTGTAGTAATGCTTTGGCAACTTGAGTAGATACACAACATAATATTATTGTCTCATAGCAAACCAGATAATGTGTATTTAAACCGATCTACAAATTAATTTATAGTTATTTTTTAAGAATACTTTAGGCCTAGCTAGCATTTAACAAGGTATTTTGTTATTAGTATACCAACATTTAAAACAGGGTTGAAAAAACCTGGGCCTATTTAAAAAAATGCCCATCGAATTTGGTTGTATTGGGATTTATTGACCTTATTTGAGTTTAATTTTATTTACCATGTATGCTAAGTGAGTTAAGAAATCAAGCAAAATAACATAATAATTATTTGGGATCAACTGAAATATTTTTTAATGTATTAAGGAATTAAAAAATAGGAGAAATACTAATCAAAATTTTTTTATGTTGTCTATATAAATCAATTTTTTTAAATAGGTCAGCTAATTGCATTTACTGAAAAATTGTAATTTATTTGGCCACCCATTCTTATTCTAAATTCACTCTTCCTAGCTTCTAACACATAAGCGTAATTAGTATATGCGTATAAGTAACCTGAGCGAGAAATGAGACGCGGTGATAACAAAATGGCTCCAATAGAGAGACCAGTTAGCGTAACCTCGTTTTCAGCCATGTTTTTAGAAGCGATACTAATATAAGTGAAAAATGCGTGTCAACACAACTACCATTTTAGTAAACTAATACTAGTAAACTTGCATTAGTCCACTAATATCGTGTCAACGGGCAATTTGAAAGTGAGTTGTTTCACTAGCAGGTGGTGCTATCACAGAGAACTGCTACTAGCACTCTCCAGTGCCCAAGGACTCAACCTGGCTGAAGGAATGCGGTGAAACTCCCGTAAGGCTGAGTGTCTGGTGTACCTACACCTTGTCTGTGGCCGAGGCTGACTGTCAACTGTGGTTTAGCTGCTATTGGCGTTAAATGTATGGAATATTAATTTTTTACCTCATTTTAGTGTGCCCTTTCAAGTCATTCGCAAGCTGAAAGAATAGGGCTGAGAAAGATTGAGTATTGGAACAAATGTACCTGCATTTGAGTGGGGAGGGAGTGGAAGACTATTTAGGTAAAATCTTCAGCAAGGTCGCTCATGTGAGTTTTCCAAATGAGGGGCGGATTGGAGCCCCATCTGCCACGTATGTGCCCCACCCCCACCTACCTCAGCGAGAAAATTTCAAGAACTTAACCTTGTGGGAGGGAGTTTTAGAGCCTCTGAACATAATTCTAAGTTAATTATGTGAGTTTCATAAGCAAAATTTCGCAACAAAAAAAGTTTCTGAAAAATTAGCAAAAAATAAAATTTAGTTGTAGCTGAACCCATTGAAAATAAACATAGATTATATTTTTGACAAGTTTAATGAACAGAACAAAATTATAAGAAAAATGTTGAAGAGGCAATGTGTGTAGTAAATCTAGATGTTATCATTTTTTATCTCTGTTAACTCGGATATTGATGATTCAAAGTTGTTAGTCGCAAATTGCAGCCAAATCCCAAATACACCATTTTGATTTTTTTTTATAAAAATTGACAAAATAAAGTATAACCGACCGGGATTTAAACCCTTATATCCCCGTCGTTGGAAATCCAGCCCAACACGAGAGTGGCGGGTTAGACCAGAAGATCACCGTTGCGGGTATTATGATATCGAATAAATTAATAATGATACACATTGACGTAGTTAGGATATATTCTGTAAAGGGGTGTTTATGCTCTGTGTTATTTAGTAAAGCCAGACTGACGTGGTTATTAACTGCTAGTGGAATAAGCCGTCCGTATGGTGACGAATGTTAACACAATTAATTACCATAAATGTGAAAAAAATAATTTTATCTTTTCAGACTATAGAACGAAATTACCATTTAAATTTAGCAAACCAAACCAGTTTTGCATTTCAAAACGCATTTCAAAACGTACTTGCCCTCCCAATACTAATATCACTGGTGATACATTAACTCAGTCCCAAAGTCAAGAAATAATTATTTATGGACTTGAGTCGTTCTTGAATTCAGGAACTGTTTGAAGTTATTAATACTCTTTGAATTTCAATACGACATGTTTCCATCTCCCGGTGCTAAGATGTCATACCATAAATAATATTCTTTTAATTAATATAAATCCTACAGTATAACTGTATTTAATTGGTTTTATATGAAAGTTATTCTCTCCCCCCTCCGAGTGTTTTACTCAACCTAGATTAATCTGAGCATAACGTCATTCCTCCCCCCCTTTTTTTCCCAATGAGTTTTCTTACTTAACCTGGGCATAATGTCCTTTCACCGCCCCTCACTCCCACTGTTTTTACTCAACCTAACTTAGCCTGGACAAACATTATTCGACCCCATTCCATCGTGTGGACAAAAAAACGCTCCAGCACCCCAACTTAGTAATGTATAACTGATTTAAGGCCAAGACCGGTAAAATAGGAACTTGCTTTATTGACTATCTGTTTATGAAACAATTTATTTTGTCAATTTGTTATTTATAGTATTATATTTACCAGCGTCTGCTTCTTATCCTTTATATTTTTCCCGTGGTCGAAACTAGGCGTTGATACCACCGCAAAGAGTTTCTGGTGTTGGATACATTTTCTAGAAAGATTATCGATGTCTCTTGACCACCGGGTGTCCGTAGATGTTAGAGGTTGAGTTCTCCCCCTCCTCCTTGTTTGGTGGTGTATCACTTCACACTAAGGTGACACTTCAACGATCCAACACATGGTATAATTTCATGTTGGCCCGAGGGCACAGATAGATAATACACCCAGACACTCAGCCTCCAGATTAAATTGGTTGCATTCCTTTTGCAGCTTGAGTCCTTCACCACTAGGATCACTGCGGTTAGTCCTATCATCACCCAGCAGTGACACTAGCGAAGCCCAGTGTTGAAGGACTCAAGCTGGCAAAAGGAGCGCAACTTTCACGTATTCATACGTCAACTCACGTGATTTATTACTATTAAATAACACTAATGGCATAGTAAAACGTCATCAACGTCGACTAAAAAGAAAGTTTTATTTTCTAAAAAGTATTTCCTAACCTCCCCCTTAGGTGATATCATTAGATTGATGGGGTGTTTTCGACGTGCTAAAACATGTTTTCCCTGATGACCTTCTTCTATTTTCTATGTCATAACGGGTTTTATCTGACATCATGGAGTTAACGACCTTGTGGCGCCAGCTTGGCGGGGAGTTTTAACGTAACTAGACAAGTCTGACTCGACCAGTGACGTCAGATCCTTTAAAGCGTTGTAACAAGTGCGGGTTTTCCCTCGTGACGTCATCCCCCCCAAGGTGCCAGATTTACTTTGAGAAATATGACGTAACCCTGGCGCCAGATTATCGACACAGCATGACGAGACAGGAATAGGCCACGAGTGATGTCGCAACCCTGCTGATTTCAGAATATATTTGGGGAAATATGACATAATCCTGACACCAGTCTGACAACCGTGCATGTTGAGGCAGGAATAGGCCACGGGTATGTCACAACTCTGAATATGCCAGAATCTATTTAGGGAAATATGACGCAAGCCCGGCGCGGGTTTGGTAACAATAAATGCTGAAACAAGATTTAAGTAGGTTACGGGTGAAACACCAGAATGTCACAACCCTGATGACGCTAGAAGATTATAGGTGGCTCGCCGTTGGAATGCTAGCTTATAAACGCCGCAAGTGTAGGGTGAGGAAAGGGCGCACGCTGACTGTATGCAGTCTTTTGAAGGACGCCGACGTCTTGAAACATGAGTTGTAATATATCAACAGCTTAGCGTCATTTTCTGTGGGATTGGTGGCTGATAGTTGGGCCAGAAAAGGCTTCATTGGGCACGGTAGAGAAGGTACATGGGAACTTAATGGCCTTAAACGTCCAATTATATGCTTTGAAGTTGTGCCGTGTTATTAGACCATCGAGAAACATTTTTACATATAAATGCCAAATGCGACTTTATCCATGGGAAGAAAACCCAACCAAAACTGTCAAAGTACTCTCCCACGCCATTCTTGTCGATAAAGATGGCGACACAATGCACACCAGGCTTGGTGTGTGGATCTGCGTTGATGAACAGGGCTAGAGGAGGCAATGTTATTGTTGACAGTTTAGCAGCATGGAAAACATACGAACGTACGGAGCAGAAGTACGGGCTTGTTTTCAGTGTATGTCTTATGTTGTGCGTGTCAATCTTCAACCAGCCAGTCTCAAAGTCCCCAAACGATGGCGGCCCAACAAAGTGCATAGAGAACTATGTGCTATCTATGTGGTGCGACCCAACTTAATAGCTTTCAAAGAAAACATTCTCTGACGTGCAGATTCACGATCAGATTTTGTGTGTTTAAGACTAGAAGCTTTTTTCTTTTCTGCTCCCTTAACGTATACAGTTTCTGCAAACAGTGTAGCACGGGATATGAGGGATTCGATCAGATTGTAATCCACATCACTACTACCCCAGGGAATTCCGTGCAGTTGGTTGACAATGTAGTTGGCTTGATTTTTAGCCGTAGGTGAAAGTTACTCATAATTGTTAGGGGGTTTGAACACCTAATGGTGAAGTAATGTGGCGCATACAGATAAAACATTCAATTCCTTGACGATAAACTCTTTGTCGTCATCGATGTAGCTCTGGAAATCCACAATGACGTCCATGTTTTAAATGACGAGAAAATGTGGTGACACGTCTCTTATATAACTCCCAAAATCAGCCACAGCATTTCTGTGCTTGTCAATGGTGATGATATTGGCAAATTCACTTCGATGCTCAGATAACGATGTGACATCAAATTTCAATTCCTTTAGGGTAGGCTTCCCATGTGATGCACCTACCCTCGTTCATGAAATGGATACCCGTTCTCGAAACTAGTGTGTGGTAGGATATTACGGTAACTGTCGTTTAAGAACTAGGTCTGCAAAAGTGTTTGTGACACATCCATGTATAGTGAGAAATGATTCATCCCATACGTTTGAGAACTGAACGGATTCTTGCAGCATCTACATTGAACGCCATACTAGATACGAATCCCAGGATGCATCGTTGGGGTAGCTGTACCGTTAATACGCTGTCCAGTGATTTTATTACCACCCTCAAAGGAATGGTGAGCGTTTTTACTTACACTCGGGTGATAGCATACTTTGCAGAACTGACGTTTAATGCTTTAGCATGGGCAAAATGAAAATACGGTGTTAATTTGACACGTCCTACTAAAATACGAAATTCGAGATGTGAACTTTAACACGTTGATTTCAGGATTTATCATAAGACTGAACGCGTCTCTGGAACGTACCAACTTGATCCAGCGTTCGATATCGTTCAAAAGGAATTTTTCTTGTTTAAACATGAGCTCTCCCAGAAAAATAAACTTTTTTCTGATAGCGGGACCGTTGTTGTAGCTTTATATTTACTGTATATCATTGGGCATTGGAAACATTCCACTTTGGGAATGAATCATGTAACGATGCTACAAAAAGAAGAACAAGCAGCTCAATCAAATGGGAGAACACTAACCCTCAGCCCTGTTGAAGGTAAACACTGGAGCACATGTGCCGCGACCTCCTCTCCCTAGAACTCAATCCCAAAGACTAAATCCAACGGTCCGCTCGTGAAGGAAGCCCCACCCAGAAACAAACGAGTGACGGCAACTCCGCCAGTTTAGTTTCTGTTTCCGCCGCCTGGATGGTTCCAGGAGTTTCTACGAGTTCCTAGAGTCACCGCAATCCTTCCTAAGCGCTGCTTGTCTCCCCTCTTCCACTCCATTTTTTCCCGCTCTCTGTGGGCATGTCATGTATTTGTGTCGGCTATATATTGCGATATTTATTTTACACGGTTACTCATTGTATCACTGGCTCACTAGGTGAGAGCGACAATCAAGCTTGGACTTAATTACATTCTTCAAAATTCTCTTTCAGTTATATCATGGGGAACCTTTCAAAATTATTATTTTCGGAATTAGTAATTTAAATTTCTATTACGGGATGGGTTTATTTGGTATCAGCGTGGTTAATTTGCAGCCACGTGTCTATTAGTATTTTTCCTGCTAGGGGAACCTTCCGTTCTCCTATGCAACGAAACTTCTGTTTCACCGCTTGGTGGCTTGCGTCTAATTGCGCTCTTGCCGTCTGTCTAATTAGCAAAGCAGGTGATGTTTTTGGGAATATTTTGAGTATGTTTTACTTAAATAGTTTAAATTTACATATTGTTATGTGGGGACCGAGCATTTTAACCTTCAGATATGTGCTCTTATCTTTAATTGTTTCAAACATATGCTATGTTGTGGTGATAAAACCAAATATGTTTTGTGTGAGTAAATAATTCCTTGATAGTCTAAATTTACATTTCATCATGTGGGAATCGAGGACTTTAACTATAAGCAATATTCTTACTAACATTATTGATTTGGAAATTAATATTTGATTGTGCAAGAAGGAAGCTCTTAAACTTTTAGCGTAGCGCTTTGTATCTTCGAGAGCTCTGAATTACATTAGATTGCTATGGGAAAGCGGAACATTTTGGTTTCTTTGATTTATAGCTCATTACTTAATGTCTTTAAACTCCAGTTTGGGCTGAGTACATACATTTTTAGTACTGTTCTATTTAATTTTGATGTGTTTGAACATTGTTAGTATTGTAAGATATCTCCAAGAATAGCATTTATTATGTATATTAACTTCAGTTACGTTAGGGTACGTATTATTAGCGCATGAGGGTAAGGCGCTTAGTAAATGATGCTTACATTGCGTCCTTTTGGGACTTTAATTATTGTACAGTCCAAAATACGTTAGGCGGCAGCTTTATTATATTTGGAAGTTGTTACTTTTACTCAAAATAAATTATGACAGCACAAATTATTGTCACCAGATGACTATATATTTTAAATAGAGTTTAATTCACATTTGGACCTTTGAATCGTAACGTGTTGTTGGCTATCCTTGATGGCAGTTATAGTTGTCTCTCACTTTAAACTTAACTTTACGAGCATACTAATTAAATAATATGTTTATTTTGAATTCTATTCATTTTTATTATATATTATATTTAACTCCAAATCTTCGGCTTGGCTCGCCTTCGGCGGTACCACGGCATTTGTAATATTATTTGTGTATCATCTATTTCCAATATGTCAAATAAAATATATACTGTTATTCTCTGAGTAACTCCTTGGCTATTATTTATCACGCTCCCATGCAAGTTAAGGCAGTTACAGTCAGAGATACAACACTGCCATTCAATACTCTCCTGCACACTTTTACTAACAATTCAAAGGGATGTATTTAAGAACGAGCTGGGTTTTAAAGAGAAATGACTTCTTGGGCTGGGTTTTTAACCCTAGAAGCACACCATGTCATTATCATAGCATGAAGCAAATCGTGGGGTCTTATACGACCCATTATTAAATAACGTTTATAAATGTAAAAAAAAAAAAGTATACTTTAGATTAGTAGCTTAGCCATGACTATACAACACAAACAATCTAAATCTTTAAAATATTGTATTTTCAATTATATAATATTAATGTCATTTTACATCATCTTTACAATTACTACAGATTCCCAAGTGATGTTCAGCGCCTAGGATGCGTAAGCAAACCACACATGTTGTTTGTCCTTTTCTGTCTTTGTTCCGGGGAAATAAAGCACATCGACCAAGTCTTAGATTTGCTTTTGGATTCATGGTTTGTGGATCATCTATCTCAAGAATTCCAAAGATGGAGAGTCTTCTCTTTTGGAATATTTTTAGTAAGCCACGTCTTCATGGGCTCTCCTATCAAGAACTCTCTTCTAACAGGTTTTGAGGATGATACATTGTTCAGACAGTAAATTACCAAAGAGTTTACATCATATGCATCTATAATACCATAAAATACTATGAGTGAGTATCTTCTAGTCTTTCTGGCAATTGTTTTTGAGTGACAGAGCTGATCGAATGTGTCCACTCCACCCTTTGTACGGTTTTAAAAACAATTATTTACAGTTTGCTTGTTTCGTCTTCAAGATCAGCCTGGAAATGTATAGTTTCCATTAGTATCACTGCTTTATTTCTTTTAGGAACAAATGACACCATTGTAGACATTTCATAAAACACACATTCCGATGAGTTAACTATCTTCCTTTTGATTTGCACCCTTTGAGGTGGAATGTCAGCTTTATTTTTTCTTATAGTCCATATGTCAGTGAAATTAACTTTAGAAATTTCATTAGATAGTTCACAAGATATAAACCAGTTGTCCACCATCAAATTTATATTTGTACCTGTCTTGTCATCTTTAAAACATAATGTGTTAGAATTGACAGGTTGTAGAAGATATTTCTTCCAATGTCAGTCGTTTACTTATTGATGCCATGACTCAATTTGAATTTTTTAAACCAAAACATCAACTAAAAGACACTACATACAACTTTAAAACAACTATACGCAACTAAACACATCAAAGAAAATAAAACGGCATAGTATTAGCATTGTTATTTTCACAACACAAAGCAGACCGTGGGATCGTATATGAGCCAATTGCTCAAAATAAGCTTAAAAAAATACAGAAAAAAAACCGATCCCTTCTACTTTGACGTCTACGAGAGCAATGAAGGTATACAAGGCAGAAACGCTTTGGATTGCTTAGCGAATACACAAACCTGGTGAGTATAATGAGCCTACGGTGTGCTTCTAGTGTTAAAGAAGGAAAACTCCTTTCCTAGAAAGGGATTGAGTTGTGAAGCCGCGATTACACGAGGCCAGTTGATAAACTGGCAGTAGTAGACTGATGCCATTTTGAGTTTGCCTATCGACTGGCCTCGTGTAAACGCGCCCTGAGGAAAAATGCTACTCGGGACTGCTCTTCTGTTTCACTTTTCACAGTAATTAGGGTCAATTCACCCCTTTACTGATTTTCGTTCTTGCACTTTAGTCTAGCCCCGACATTGAACGGGTGGTGTCTAATAAGTAATAACAAACATTTTAAAAAGCGCATTTTCACCTGTTTCATGGGTACAATTTTCTCGTGTTTTTTTTTACAAAAAACTATTATTTTAAATTTTCGCGAATTCTTCTTGAGAGATGGATAAGTGGGTGATTCGAAAACGAAGTGAACCAGCAGTAGGTGATAGTGCTGAGGTGAGTGAAGCAGACAAAATGATTGATTCGGAACCTAGTGGTAAAAAGAAAAAACCAAGAGACTGCAAGAGCGTAACGCGAAATTTTCAAGAAAGCTGGGAGCTAACTTTTGTAGTGACGCAAGTTTAAATATAAATCTCAAATTGTTGATGTCAATCTGGCGGCGGAGTTAAGATTAGTTCAGACATTACGCCAATGTTCCTGCAAATTTCCAGACAAAAGGCCTGCCAAATTTCACATTGAATTGTTTTATATTATCTACTTGAACAGTTCTAAACATTTCTGTTTAAACCAATTGTAAATGAATACTTAAAGTTTACGTATTTTGAATATTCTTATTCAAACAGTGTATTGATTTAAATACTCGTTTGAGCACCCTAAATTCTCAATTTTTACATGATATGGCGAATTTCACCTCTCATTCGCCACACTTGTGGCTATTTTGAAAAAGATGTTGCCCACCCCTGCTATAAGCCATAGGTTAGACGCGTTATTTTGAACTCGCTGTTGTAATTGATCAACTTCTCAATGTACTATCTGTACGCATAGGTGTTTCAGGGTGGTGAGAGTGATTTTTGGTTTAAAAACACATCCACTTATGTGAATAGTGAGTGCACCCAGTTGATAACGGGAGCTATTTGAGCCACATCAGCGAAAGCATCACCGTCGGGCTTCATTGGTTTAGCCTTTAAATACAGCATGTCTGTGAAAGATCCGTATAGAATTCACCTTGAATGGTAAAATTAAATTCGATGGGTGAATCATCCGTGAGGGAAGAGATAGGTTTCTACCGAAATAATTGGCCACCTTTGAGACTGGTTTCTGTTAGAAGTACGGGAAAAAATATCAAGTTCCCTGCTGGAACACTTGCAGGACTGGAGTGCAGAAAGTACATTTTCAACTGAAAATATCTAATGCCTCTTTATTATGACTGTATTACTATTCTTAGTGACCATTTTACGGTGGGCAACAAAAGAAAAATGACGTCGATGCTTCTTACCACGCCCTTTACAGCCTAAGCTGGTCATCCTTATATCGATCTTTTAAACCACTTTTAATTTAAGGCTATTTCCAGCCTCGCTTGTGAAGTGCCTCTCTGAAAGGGCAGCGTTGATTTGCAACGTCAGAGAGCATATCTATACCCGTTTTCCAATGGCTTTAGCACCGCTTGTCAGCAACGGTACGACACTCTTGAACAAGTTACTGAAAATACTCCCTATTCAATGCCCACGGGAACATCGTGGTAAATAGAAGATATTCCTGTTCCCACCCCGTTGATGTATCTTTGGTAAGGACAGTTTATGTCGATCAGCATCGAAAGTTTCACGTACACTTTTCCTAACTTAAATGGCACGGGCTCACCAGTATTTGTTCTTATATTGATTTCCAAACTCTCAATTTGCCGTCAAGTACGGTCAGGTAGTGCAACAAAGTATAGGTGAAGGTCCTATACGAGTTGTACACATAGCGTTCGTTGTTGTCGCCAAGGATGCGTAGAAGCGGTGCTTGGATGTCACCCGCAAGTTGAGGATCTACAATGTCCGTGCAAATGTACATCTGAGAGGGCAAGCCAAGTAATATGTTGGCTATATAGGAAGGGTCTTTGACTTTTATCAAGCTATTATGGGTTCGTACCTTGGTTCCAGACTTTGCTGACTAGATAATGCCAACATTTTTTTTATCGACATGCGTATTCCAACTTTTTTTTATTCTGGTTTGAACACGTAAATATGGCTTCAATTTCAAAAACTATCAGTGTTGGGCGCGACTACCAATTCGTTGATACCGCAATATTGTCCAGATGGGATTTTATCCTTGTACATGACATCCCTACCATCAGCGTCCACTTAGTTGTACCAAATAAAGTTTAGAGTTACACGTACGGTGTTTGAAAGCGCAAGGTTATTGGTATTCAGCAAGAGCGACTTCCCAATGCCCATCGAATGTGGAAATAGCTTATAGTGCTGTCGCTAAGAAAAGTGATGTAAAACTGATCCTTCATGGCAGAGCGCTGATCATCATCATCATCATCATCATCATCATCATAAACAGCTTCCAGCCGCCGGCTGGGTCTGTTTGGAACCTAAGCCTCTCCAACGCCTCCTTTCCTCCCACCACCTTAGCCCAGTCCTTTTATCTTTCCTCCTTACTCCCTTCAGCTATCTGTCCCTTGGTCTTCCTCTCAGCCTCCTACCCCCACTTCCATACCCAACACTCTCCCGGGCATCCTTTCCCTCTCCATTACTCTCACATGGTCATACCACCTTAGTCGTGCCTTTTCTACCCTGTCCTCTTCCTCTTACTCTCTCATTTCCCATCCTGTCAAATTTTTCCACACCGATCCTGCTTCTTAGGAATCTCATTTCACTCGCCTGCATTCTGTTCCTACCCTGTTCCTTCATTACACACGTTTCTGCAACGTACGTCAATATTGGTAGGTAATAGGCATTGTTGATCACTCCCTTCACTTATCTGACATATTTCTGATCTAATTAAGACTTTTCACACTTCTGAAAAATGCCTCCGCTTGCCTTACTCTCTCACTTATTTCTCTCCTGTTCCTTCCACTCTCCTCTACAATACTGCCCAGATACTTGAATCGTTTTACTGTATTCAACTGCCCTTCTCTCACTGCCACACCAGTTGTATATATAGCCTTCTTCCTTGTCGTGATCACCATCTCACTCTTCCTTACTTTAAACCTCATTCCAAACCGCTCCACCACTTATTTCTAAACCTCCAGCTGCTCTTGTACTTCTTTCTCTTAATTACTCCACACCACTAGGTCATCTGCAAACACCATTGCTTTCATCTTACCCTCCCCAATTCTTTCGCTTTTAGCCCTCTCATACATGCTAACAAAAACTGAAATGTAACAAACATTATCTACTCTTGGTGATACTGCTTTTGACTTACCAGCCCACAAGTCGATCGAAGACATCTGTATCCAACTTACAAACAGTTCCATTTGATCAGCCTACGTCAAAAATGCGAGATCCATCATCTCTAAGCAACTGAACGCGCGCCGGCGCACTCGCCGCAAGAAGCCAATATAATGTCGTTCTGGAGGGATCTGGTACTTTATTGGCTTCCCTCTTTCACTTCCTTTCCTTTGTCTTGGGCTAGTTTGGATTAATATATATAGGTGTAACCAAGTAATATTTACACACACTTATACTTATATATTCTATTTGTTCACTACGCGAGTGACGTAGAGGTCTATAACTGCCTACAACAAGGCTAAAAGATGGTGGATCCTTCAGTTACCCCTGTACGACGAAGATAGGACGTCGGAGCAGATAATATGTAATATCGATGTAGTAATATCAGTTGTTTGACCCATACTTGGGCGTATGATATAATTAATTAATAATCAAATGTCTTGATTTTGTTTGCTTGCAATCCCTGATGGGATTTTTTTAGTATTAATCAATAAAGCTTGTTTGTTCAAAGATAATCTTTCCATAGTCTATAGTGATTATAGTTTAATGTCGCTTGGATGCCTATAGAGTTATGTTTACCTTGTTATCCATTCCTTCAGCTCGGGGGTAACTTGTTGATGTAGTTGACGACGGAGACGTCGTGGTCAGACACGCGTGGGTAGGAAAAAGGTCGGCGAGTGTGTTCCGGCAACGTTAGTCGCGGTGGAACATAAGGATGTTCCGGCAACGTGAGTCGCGGTGGAACGGAAGGATGTTCCGGCAACGTGAGTCGCGGTGGAACGGAAGGATGTTCCGGCAACGTGAGTCGCGGTGGAACATGAGGAAGTCCCGGCAACGTGAGTCGCAGTGGGAGGTATGGTGAGGGTGGAGAGAGAGAGGGTTAAACAAATTGCTCTTTCGTAACATATAACAATTTAATAAGCTCTCTCGTATGAGTTGTGCACCCAGGTGGGCCACCACTGATTGGCCGAGGCTAACTGACCGAGTCTGACTGGCTGACTGGT
>CABFWB010000217.1:325690-358357 GCA_902151455.1 Timema bartmani
ACTGTGGAGCAGTCCAGGCAGTAGAGAGGGTGGGTGGCGCGGCCTGTGCAAGTGCGGAGGAAAGAGACAAGGGGCAGACTCAACAGTGAGGGACAACATGGACTGTGGAGCGGTCCAGGCAGTAGAGAGGGTGGGTGGCGCGACCTGTGCAAGTGCGGAGGAAAGAGACAAGGGGCCGACTCAACAGTGAGGGACAACAACCTGAAGAGCTGATTGACGCTCTAAATCACAATGATTAATTAGTTTTCTCAAGTTAAGGCTCTTGTAGAGTTTCTCAAATCATCTACAAAATTTACATGGTTGCAACCACACCTCCTTAAAGCTGAGCTTGGTTTATTCTATTTGCATTAGTATAGTTTATTGCATTGAATATAAAACTTTGTGTCTCATAAACCAGACATTATTCTAGCTGTGCTTCTGTTGAGTATCAGATATTTATCATTTGTAACCCTTCTAGTGGCCCACTATATTTATTTCATAGTAGCTTCTTCCATTTATACTGATTGAAATGTCTTCCGTTCTAGTGAGCTGACTTCCTCTAAAGAGTTTCTAGCATTAAAAGGTTTAGCAGTGTTGTTTTGTAGTATGGTCTAGTCCACCAAGTAACGTTAACTTCTGTAATGTGTTATGTATATAGACTCTGAAAGCTGGACATAACTTTTAGCTTTAAGCAGGCAGATGCTTACTTTAACTTTAAGCATTATTAGATGTTAGCGAACCACCTTTTGGTGTGTATCAAAATGTATATCATAAGCTTTGTGTTCATTAAATCTCCATATTCATTTGAAATACTTTCTTGTTATGTTAACGCCTTCCCTCTCTTCATTTAATGAAATAAAGCTATCGTTGGGGTGTTGTGTCAGTGATACCATAGTGGTATACATTATTTTATCCATCACTACAACGAACAGTAGTGGTGAGAGTGCACTACCTTGTTTCGGACTGTTCTTTAACTGAAACCAGGAAATAGCAACAGAGCGCTGATGAATACCAATAGATTAGTACTTACTAACCAATTCCACAGAAATAATGTTTAAATATACCCTCCAATAAAATGAAGCATTCATAGAAAGCAATTTCACTACAATGCAACAATAAACTTGTAAATTGTCCGACACCTTAGTTCAGTGTGCAGCGTGTTTGTCTACTTAGTTACGGGTCCCGGGTTCAATTATTGGCATGGCCGAAAATTTATCAATGGTGAAATGTGGGTTTCCTCTCTCACAGAGATAAATTAACAGCTGGAGGCTAGATGTTGTGTCTGTTCTAGATTTAAGTTAGTTTATCAGTTGTGTGCTGATATAATCAGTTGGTTCAGAAAGTGCGCATTAAATACCTCAAATAAGTGAAAAGAAACTTGTGAGTTAAAGCCTTGCAAATATATTTAGAACACAATGAGATTGAAGTTATAGAAGCAGTTACCACGAATATTAACTTGCCAAACCAAGTTTAATGATTAATATGTTCAAACAGAAATAAAATTGAAGTAATAGAAGAAATCACCACGGCAATTTAAATTGGCTTGGTTATGCACTTAATATATATTTTAATCAACTTTAGCTCGGAACATTGTATGTGCTATGGGTGGGAATGGAGGGGAGGCAATTTTATACACACTGTGTAGTATTTAAACTGCTAAACTATTATTATAAATAAAATGTATTAAAGGCTAAAGGTGCATTTAGATTTATGCCTTATTTCGTGCAGCTTTATATGCGCGGAGGCGTACCTCTTTAGGTGTGACTTGCAACATGCCTCTTGCATCTTGCCTCATGCAACCCAACCAGTTTTTACTTTTGCCTCTCTTTCCATGTGCCAGTGTGCTTAGAAATCTCGTCGTGGGAAGTGCTTGCTGCTGGCGTCGCTGCAGCTATAATAATTTTACGGTGTAGAAAGAAACAAACGCGTCATAAGTTTTGGATGAGTCAGTTTCTAGAATCACGTTTGTTAAATGCAGGAATATTATCAGAAGTGCGCGAATTAGATAGAGGTCAAGCATATCTCCAAGTGATTTTGATGAGTATGGTTGAACCACACATTTCAAAACAAGATTAATTTAGGGATGCCATACCAGCAAGTACACGATTAGCAACCACTCTTCAATTTTTGGCAACAGGAGACAACTATCAGAGTTTGATGTATCAGTTTAAAATATCTATACTATCGATTTCAGAAGTATGTGTGGGCCGTCATCAGTGCATTGGATGGTTATGTGAAGGTGAGTTTTAAAAAGGATGCAACGGCTTTAGTATCAAATTTTTAGCATCATTCTTAGCTACAAAATACAAATTGGTACAAGTAAGATTGTTAACTTCTACTTAAAGTCTGTTCAGTGTAGGAATTGTTTTCTGAAAGGCCTTTTTCCCTACCAGAAAGCTATTATATTGTAGGATTTTGGTAGTAAAAAAGACCTTTAAGAGAGTAATTCCTACCGTGAATGCAGTATACCCTAGTTGCCCCATCATACCAAAGCACCAGACGCCAGATCCGGGCACAACACACATGACCGAGCTACATCACACCGTCTGACGGACCAACCAACGCAAGCGAGGTTCGAGAGAGGACCAGTAGAGGGTGCGCGGATACCATATAGTTCATCAAAGACCGAGCTAGTTCTGGCACATTCCACATGCCTATGGAAGGATATGCTAAAACTTTGTGGAACATGCTAAGAGTTGTGGAAGCGTTGTTTTGTCAAGCGTTCCTGTCCCATGCGATCCAAATATGTTCTGCACACCCAGTTCCTACACCCTTCCTCCTTCTCTGAGTCTAATCATATACAACCACATGTTTGTCACCTCTAACGGCACTCTTGGGATCTCTCTCTAGATGAGGATGTAGTGGCGACTTCACTAAAAAGACAAAATTTCACGTTTTGGCTTAAATTATTTTTTTTTACTATCATGTAACATTTTCAAAATTCCTTCTTGGACTAGTTTTTCTATTCTATATATAAATTTCATTGACTTCTTTTTGGTGTAGACCATATTTCTTTTTAGAGTACAAAATATGAACCAAGGTCTTAGTAATATATATTTTTATTGAGTTACGTAGCACATAATATGTATTACCTTTTTGTAATGTTATGGAGAGGCATAAGACATAAACTTTTGTGGTATATTTATATCAGCGAGTTCACAAATTAGTGAGAATCATTTAACTTTGAAAACTAAGTAATATTTAAATGTAAATTGTGAGGAACATAAGACGTAGTACATATCACCCTTTTTTTTTAATGTTATGGAGATACTTAAGGTTGGGTGCTAGTGAGCGCGAATTTAGTGCACTAATTTTGCAGTTTTTATAGCATAAACATTTTTTGAACAAAATAAATCCAATTTTTCTTCTATAGAAACATATAGTTTATTTTTCTGCACGTGCTAATCTCAACAGTTTTTTAATATCTGGCATGAGCATGGTGGCACTTGGTGACAAATTTTTTAAATTAAGAGAAAAAGTTGTCATTAAATTCTAGGACCCCCTTGACAGATATTCAAGGACTGTTGAGATTAGCATGTGCAGAAAACTAAACTATATGTTTCTATAGAAGAAATATTTGATTTTTTGGGCCAAAAATGTTTATGCTGTAAAAACTTCAAAAATACTTCCCTAAACTCACGCTCACTAGCACCCCATCTTAAGGCATAAAATGGTGTTGTATATTTATAGCATTGAGTTCTTAAATTAGTGAGAATCATTTAACTTTGAAAACAAAGTAAAAAAAAATGTCAATAGTGAGGAACATAAGACATAGTACATATTCCTTTTTTTATAATGTTAGGAAGAGACATAAGACGTAAATTTGATTGTATATTATTTTGAGTTCTAAAGTTATGATGAAATGTTTTACTTTTCCAAAGTAAGTAATGTTTAAAGTCACTATTTAAGGGAATAGCATGACATAGATACTATTGGGAAAGATTCCTTTGTATATAAGTTATGCAAAGTTTTGATGGAAAGTATTACTTATTGAAGTGGATAATTTTCTGTAGTTTTATTTTGTAATGATACTGAGTTACCATTTTTATAAATTTGAATTGAGTTTAGAAATAGCTTCCATTTATTTCGGCTAGTTGTACATTAACTTATGTTTCTTCATCAAATATAATACATTATTATGTTGTTGAGGGATGATAAGTTTAAAATTGTTTGGAGTAAATTATTTAAATTCATTTACTTTATAGTTATTCTGTTTTAGATTAAGTAGAGTTCCTATAGGATATTCCGTTAAGCTTAACTCTGAATTTTGGATTTTATTTTTTAAACAAAAATTAACTTTAAAATTTTGAACTAATATGTATTATCAGATTCCTTTTTTTGTACATTAGTATATTATATTCATATTTTCTCAGATCATATCATTAAAATTACATACAAAAAAATCCTGGTGTTTTTTTATGTTTAGTACTTTTAATCTCTCTATCTTTGAGTATTTATAAGTTATGATTTAGACTTGTTATTTATTTAACGAATGATTTGGAAATTTACAAAGCTTGAGAGTAAGTGGTTTCTATTTCTGCAACCAGGTGGGTTGCGTGCATCTGAGGATATCTAGTTTGCCCTCAGACTATCTCTGCTTGTTTGACTCAAACAACCCACCCTGATTGTTTATGTTTTCTTTGTTAATATTTTGCACCTTCTGCGTGTTTGGGTATTTAGAAGGTTACAAGTTATATGTTCATGTGTTACCACTATAGTATACTATACAAAAATTATGCTGTATGAATGCATATGAATGACAAAAGGGTTAACTAAATAAATTAGTGCTATATTATCATGGTATAGTGAGTGCCACGAGTTACAAAATTTGGTCTGTGTGGATATTGAGGTCAAATGCGCTTGGACCCGGTTGCTGTGAATGCTGTGTAAGAGATCCGCTCTGGTAGAGGTCGTGGCTAGTAGATGGCAAAAAATGATTTGGAATTGTTGATGCATTGTTATGTACTTTGTACTGAAATGTATAATTATTTTGAATTTCAAATTCCAGTAGGTTTGAAGAAAACTTTGCTTAGCAATTGGTCCTACTGAGGGAGTCAAACTTTGTATTTTAGATGCTATTAACTCACCAAAAATAGTACACTGGTCAACCTTATTGTCTTTCACAGATTTCATAAACTAATAGGCATCTGATACCATCGCTTCTTCTTGATTTTATAAAAGTATCTTCTGCCATTTAATGGGTGGTTCCATACTGCTCCCATCCTGTTTTTGTGTCTCATCCGAAAGCTATTTGTCCACTTCCCTGTTGGTATCATCAACATCCTCCTTCATGCCAACTTCTTCAATGTAATCAATCTGGGAAACAAACCCAATTATTACAAAAATGAATGTTATTATTTTATAGCTTAGTGATTATGTTATTATTATAAACTATTTCATTTTTTGTATATCAAATAAATATAAACATTTTTAAGTTTCATGGACTTGTTAATTTGCAGGCCTACAACATATTAATTTATTATAAATTCTAATTATTTTGTTTTTTATCCATGTTAAATTTATTTGTATTTGTTAAATGATCTAACCCTAAGACGTTTAATTAAATTTTAAGTTATTGATTTGTAAATAATACATGCCAATGTAGATGTTTCTACAAATGGCATATTGTAAAATAATTTCAAATAAACAAATAAAAGCTTACTAGCAAATTTTCTTTAAAATATGTTAACTATTTCCAATGGTGGTGTGGTAAGAGTAAGCCCAGGAACAAAATGTAAAATTAATCAGGTGAAATTTTAATTATTAAATTATTATTTCACTAAGATTTTTCCAGGTCCCATCAACCAATTATAAATGGTTAGCCGCAACTACAAGGGAACATTTAGTATTGTACTTATTGCTATGGTAGACGGAAATTATAACTTCATGTGTGCACATGTTGGTACTCCAGGAAAAGCCTCAGATGGAGGTATATTTGTTGATATGTCCCTATATGGCCCACTTGAAAGAGGTGAACTACTTCCAGGACCACCTCCACTCCCCAAAAGTGATGTTCTAATGCCATTTGTCATAGTAGCCGATGATGCATTTGCCCTTACAAAGTACATGATAAAACCATACCCAATAGATAAAACAAAGGAGTTTCCTAAAAGGATATTTAATTACAGGCTTTCGCGAGCACGACACATGGTATAGAATGCATTTGGAGTAATGGCTTCAGTTTTTAGAGTATTCAGAGGCCTTCTTTGCTAAACTATGAAAATGCACAGGAAGTAATACATTCTAAGAAGAACCTGTACTTCAGTGTGGCATTACAGCCCACCAGGTACTTTTGACAGCGAAAACACTGATGTAGGAGTCGTTACTAAGGGGATATGGAGAAGAGGTGTATAAGGTGACACTGGCATGTTTGAACTACAGAGAATTCCGTGAAACTCAAGGATGACACCTAAAGTCATTAAAGAAATTTTGATGAATTATTTCGTTTCTGCTGCTGGAAGAGTCCCCTGGCAGGACCACTTCACATAGACATTGACAGCTGTATATATCTTTGTGTTTTGTTAATATCTTAAACATATGATGAAATATTTTTTCCTTAATCCTAAAAGTGACGTTAATTTTTTTTAAGGAAGCGCCCCCATGAATGTAAAAGTGGGTACCTATATACATACATACAACAGAATGTTGTAACTTAACATCGCCGCATATCACTTGCACGGACATAGTGACATTCCATTATTTTGTAGCAGTTGTTCAATACGAGATAGACGTTGCTGTTGCTGCAGCATCCTGTATAGCTATTGACTATTTAGTAAACAAGAAAAAAATTAGGCAAAGACTGGTAGCAGACACATTTATAAACAAGCATATTTATTTTATTTTATCTTAATCTGTAGGATGCTTTTTAGTATCCCATTATATTTCCTTTGCTTGATAAAGTTTGATCAAATGTATTATTTTCATTCTACTCCATAATAGTGAGCAACGATAACTGACAAGTTGAGATGTTCTGAAGTTGCACACTATCATGCAAACAGATGGACAGGTGGTGTAGAATTATGAGCGCATAACATTTCTTTTATGTGATGCCAAAAGACCGGCAGCAGATGGGATACACTGATGTCAGTGGTGTCGCGTCAGGGCAAGCAAAGCAAGCACTGCTTGCCTTTGATTGAAGATATGTAATTATTTTATTTTAATGTTTGCAAAAATATACTCCTGGTAGTCATTTAAATGTAATCCAAGCATCAGTGGTTTTGAAAAAAAATAATCCAATACATGGCAGTGACCATAACATGCATGAAAGACATGCACTAGTCCATCTAATGGTGGTTGAAAGTGGTATTTGTCCGACTTTCATCTCATTGCTCTAGCTAGTGTAGTTCTTATTTGTGACGTCATAGATTTCAGAGGGGAGAGAAGGGGAAGAGCTGGGGATGTAAGGTAAAAATGCAAGCAGCCGAACTACGACTTTTCTTGCCCGAAAGGTAACGACTAGAACCGAAGTCACTACCTCTTACCCCTCTATTCCCCTTTCAAAACATAGAGGGATGGTATGACATGAAAGGGGAAATTAATATTGTCTAGGTACTGATTCCGTGCCTATACATCTTTAATCCTGGTACATGAACACCAAAACTTGACCTATATCAGCAATTTTTCTTGTACAACTTTTGAGTTGTAAACACAAAAACTTCGGCTGCTAGACAGTTAGTTAAAAAAAAAAGTGATTGTAATAAAAACAGCTAAATGTTTGAAAACAAACAAATATTTATAATTGAAGGAGGTTACACCCCAAATATAAAGGTTTTCAAGTGTTATTAAAAAATTGATTTTTTTTAAATTTCAAAATATTTAGGAATGATTAAGAAATTATTTACATTAAATACCAATATTTTCGCCATGTTTTTTTTCTTAAAATATTGTATGCAATCACAAATGCCGTGTGTGTAAACAGTCACTGGCTAAAATTTGTATGCAATCCCTGTGACCCAGATATTGTACAATTTATTGCACAACTTTTTATACAAGAAGTTGTGTCATGTGTACCGGGCTTTAAAGTTTCGTGGAGTTTATTGTAGCAGGTGCTTTTGTTTTGATGTCTTGCATATTTGTACCCACCTTTATGTTTTACAATAATAATAATTGCCTTTAATTTGATATACGGAATTTTCTTTTGCACAATATTCATCCAGTTTTTTTTTGTACCATTATAAACATATATATAGTTAAGATACTTACTAGGGGGTTTTAAACAGGGTTTCTACACAATTTTTCTTTAAAACAGTTTCCAAACCCGTTTCAAAATCTTAGTTTTTCTGTTACGAAACCTGTTCTTTGTTAAATTTGGTTTTTCATCACTCAGCTTATGCCTTTTTGAATAATGTTATATGTACATATTAAGTAAAGAACACGTTTCTTTACTTACTGTGGTATCTCCTTTGGTCATTGTATCATTTTCTCTTTTCCCCCCTTAATCCTTCAATTATAAACAGCAGATGTTTGTATGCAAACTACGATGAAGTAGCAGTCTCATCAACAGACATATCAGTTGTATTACTTTTCTTTATAATGTTCAAATATTCCCGGTGAAAGTATGAACGGAGGCTCTTAATTTTGTTCAACACAGCCTTAGAATCCATGTTGTATGCTTCACCTAGTGACTGTACCGCATCTCTACGCTTAGCGTGATTTTTATAGCTGGTGTGTGATGACCACCACAACAATGGATGTCTCTGATAAGCAGTGATACATTCAATTTTTTTCGGCAACCCAATGCATCATGGAAAAAAACCCACCACAAAACATTTTCATGAAAAACACAACTCTAAACAACAACTATAATAACCAACGACACCACCTTCTAATGTTCTCAAGGGACTGTGAGGCAAGAGTGCAGCTTGTTGGATGAAAAGAGATATAGTCTTAACGCACCTTTAGGCTACAGTATTATCAACCAGCTTATGTCCCCTGAGGTAATTCGTATTTAAATTCTATTGGGTTGATGATTTGTACTAATACATATTAAGACAAGTCAAAGATACAATAAAATTAGAAAGTGAAGAAAAGATATTTTCAAATAGGTCTACAAATGAAAAAAACATTAAAAATAGCACATTTGTAAAACATCTTAATAATTTAGTGAACCCTCACTCAATCAGACATATAACCCAAATAAAAGCATCACTCAATTCAAACACAAATACGTTTTTTAAATCAAATTCACACCCTAGTTTGCGGCAACATTAGCTAGGGTTGTGATTGCTCAATATTGTAGTTATGCTGAATATTGTAGTTATAAACATATGATGCCAAATAACAGTTTTTATGATTGTTTTATACAAACACTATTAGAAATTCTAATCGTAACCTGAATAAATACCATATTGTTATTTTTATTTAAAATCTAGTACCATCTGTTGTAATTTCCAACCAAGGAGTCATGGTTCATTTCGGGTATGGTCACAGGGCTTGTTGAGGTCGCGCTGCCAATTACTTTCCAAAATGAGGTTCAGAATATCCTGCAATGACATAACAAAGTTGGACTGATTTTCTGCCACTTCCTCTTCGTGGCTTACTGCTCATTTGTTTTAATCACTTGTAGCCAAGAAAACTGTTATAAATATGCTTTCCACCCTGGCAAGATGGTGCCGATGGAGTACACACATTTTAAAGTTTCTCATTTATCGTTCGTTATTCGTGTTAATTAATCACATTTATTAGCCATTTTCCCATCACCACCACACATCCCGACTGTCGTCTCTCTCGCAAGACACATTCTGCCACCCTCAAGTGAGTTTCCATTAACAGCCTGATAACAAATACATAAATAATAAGACTAATAAAACATAATAATATATTATGTATTAAACAAATCCAAGATATTAATAAAAATATTATCTCAAGTCTAAACCAGGAGATAGTCTGGATTTGGTTACCCATTGATGTGCAAGTTCCCATTGTTAGAGCTGAGAGTTGTTGGGAATGCTCCTATTATTGTGGTGATATAAAAGGATTCAAAGTATTCACTGTGGGTGTTATCCAGCCCCGTGGTGTGTTGGTCAGTGCACCTAGCTACAATCCTAGGTCCTTGGTTCAATTCCTGGCTGGTGCCTTGGGTAATTTTTCCGAAAGGGGAACTACCCCAACAATAACCAGGGTTTGGTTGGTTAGGCTCAAGTTAGGTTTAAATGTTTCCACTGGTTCCACACCCTCATACTCACTATCACCATCACCTTATCTCATCGAGACATGGAAAGAGCTTCCACGGAAAGGATGTATGATCAGTACAGTACTGGGCAATAGTACATTGGTACTAGCTAAGCTTTCCCCTACTGGGCTAAGTATGATGTAGCTCAGATGCACAATATATAATATACTGTGGGTGTTGTTAGCACCTATTCGAGCTTTCATCTATTAATATTACTAGACAACCTGTTATCTGATAACACAAGTTTCAGTTATTTTTAAACTTTATTAAATGTAGCTGAAAAAGATCTTGTTTGGATTTTGATACTTTTCTTATAAAGATGGGTCAAATTTTATGTGTCTCAAATTCAAATCTTAAATTTTCACTTGAATCTTTAAAAAAAAAGGTTGGGATTTAATTATTCTCCCAGCTACACAAATTTAGATCATTCCTTTTACTAATTTCTTAAAATTGTTATATCAAGTAAAGGTATTCATAATAATTGTATTTGAGCATTTCACCATCAATTTCTTACTAAAAAAAAATTCAGAAAATTATAAATAATGTGTAGCAGTGAAAGTAATAAGAAGTTGAAGTTGTGAGAATTGTATGAATAAATAAACTGAGAATTTTATTTGTTCCTATCAAGGCCTAACCTAACTATCCTTTCTGTTTAGCTTCCTTCCATATAATTTAAATTACATTATTGTACTCAATAATTACTTACAGTATTTTTATTAAAGACTTTCTATGAGTTTAACTAAAAAAGTCTCATTAGCGTGGCCAAAATACTAATCATTGGTGAAATGAGGGTTTCCCTTTCCACCGTGATGAGTTAACGATTGAGAGCAGGGTAGTATGTCTATTCTAGAATTAACTAAGTTTATAGGTCATGCATTGATATAATCAGTCAGTTCAGAAAGTGCATGTTAAATACCTCAAATAATAAACAATAATAAAATAAAAATATTTCTCATAGAATATATATAAAAGATTTGTCATTGTATTTTTTGCAATTTTTATAAAAACATAGCAGAGCATGAATTAAAAAAACCATGCTGAAAAAATTTAAAATTTAAAAACTAGAATTATATAAAAACTATTTATGAATGGACCAAGAAACTTGAACAAAGTTGGCTACTAAAGCTATTTTATTAATAAAAAATAAAATAAAAAAACATATTTAAGAAAAGCAACAAGAGTAGAATTTGTCTCATCTGATAAAAACTCTGTTTTCAATGAAAAATTAAAGTTTTAAATGCTTATGTTTAAGATTTCCTCAATTTAATTGATAAAAATCTAATGATGTTCTATAATGAAAGCATTTTACAAGAGATTATTATGTAAAATATATTGATTTATAACATATCTTTGAAGAATAACATTTTATCAATATTTGGAAGAAGGTACAAGAAAGGTGAATCGAAACATTTAAAAAGAATAAACCCCATATGGCTTTTACAATGAAAAGAAGAACACAGTTCATACTTTACATTGCTCTTGAAGAAAATTGATCGTTACCGCCCAAACACCCGGCTTGAATTTTATTCTATTGGAACTCATCAGGAGGGAGTGTGAAATGGGCAACACAACTTTATGTTATTCCTGTTACAAGTTCCTATCTAAGTGTCCTATGTGCCAGTGACGTAACAAGCTGTGTGCCCCCCCTCCCCCCACCACTTTATATCGGGCGCGCAGTGTTCTGTCGCGGCTCTGAAGTGTAGTTTCTTATCCCGCCAAGCGAGAGCGGTGCCGAGCCTGGTATTGGCAAACTCGTCCATCACTGGGACACGCTCGACACCCTTACGACCGCTCGCTTGGGATGCGCAAGCCCACTTCTATACGCTAGTTTAAGTTGTGGAATAAAACGGTTGGACCTTGGAAAGAAACTTTTATTATTATTTAACATATAGATCACATGGGCCCACAACTCCTAAAGCAATGTTGCAGACAGAGGAACCGATTGAGTCGTTTCACCTATCATTCTTTACAATTTTCCTTTTCCTACCTTTTGTAATTTTTGATTTCCTCTTTTAGGAAGTTGTGTTTCACGTTTCACACTCCCTCCTGATGAGTTCCAATAGAATGAAACCCAGGTCGGGTAATTAATTTAGCAGTCGCGATAGATTTTCTTCGAGATGTCTAATGGCAACAATGTAAAGTGTGAACTGTGTTCTTCTTTATTATAAAAGCCATATTTTGTCCGTTCCTTTATGTTTCTATCCACCCTCTGTACCTTCTTCCAAATATAATATGTCAGTCGGTTGCGTGTCTGCATGCTGAGATAAGGGTCCAGGGTTCGATTCCCAGTATTGCCGAAAATTTATCATAGATGAAAATATGGGTTTACCCTATCACATTGATAAATTGACAGCTGGGGACTGGATGTTGTGCCTATCCTAGTTTTAAGTTAAGATTATTATGCATATGAAGCTACGACAGACCTAGCTAGTCAGCCGGTAGTGGAAAATATATTACTTGAATAAAAAAAGTGACTCGGGCCATAGGCTGGAAACTGTAATGGATATTAAAAAAGATCTAAGTGGCCTATCATTCTTAAGAATTTTCTTTATTATCCTTTTCATTTTTTTTTAGTTTCCTCATTTCTATCTATCTTTCCTGTAACTTCTTCCAAATATAATGCAATTACCTCATAAAGCGTAAAGAGTTTTTCATTATAGAGATATCCCATGATAAATATAAAATAGATAACCAAACTACTTAATTATCAAATTAAATATTAGAAGCATAATAAGTTTAAGGCAAAGACTAGTTAGTATACTGTTATTATTATTATTATTATTGTTATTAGCACTGCGTCTTACTACCCATTTGGGTTATACGCACTTACGCTAATGTGTAATGGTAGGGTGATTGTGAGATGAAATGGAGGACCTACAGTTTAACGTGGAATCCGAACCACGGTGGAGGCCTAGCATTCCTCACATTCACAAGTTATGATTAATACACATCTTGTCAGAGGTGAAGGAAGGGTTTGGGAATCAGATAAATCTGTGCCGGGACCGAGGATTGAACCCCGGACCCTCAGCACAGAAGTCTGACACCTTACCCCTAGACCACCAGGTCACCCTGTATACTGTTAGTTTCTCGCTTCTAATTCTCGCCAAAAGAGTTTGTTATTACCCAGAATTGCAATTCTTTTTTTCACTATTATCAAAATGTAAAGGCAGAGAGATTCATTAAAGATGTCTGAGTGGTTAAATTTCATATATGGACGTTTAGCTCGGTGCACTGATTTATTAAAGAAACTGCCATTGAAATAAATCACTCGACATAAATTTTTGAGTTAAGTCAAACTTTGGGGGAATCAGTATTTATTTCAATGATAAAATTATTTAGTTAAGAAACATGACTTGGCCCTAAAAATTGATCAAAACCGACTTGCTAATAGCCATGAAATAAAATCCCATCTTAAACGTTCTTATCTTCAATTATTAAAAGATGGCTATTATGTAAGATAAAATTGTATACACACTAGTAAATATCGCTAATATGGATAAATAATGGGTTAGTAATGAACTAAATAAATAATAATAATAATTAATGTATTACACATATTAATAAATTATTATTATTACTATTATATACAAATGTGAAATACATATTTATAGCAATAAAAAATCACATTATTCATCATTAGCTATTTTCACAAAAATGAGCTGTGACTGGCCCTAGGCTAAGGTCACGCAATTTATTGACCAATCATACATCGTGTTACATTTATTAACAGTATACTTTTACATAAAAACTAATCAAGGGAGCATCCAACTTGTAAATTATATTGTAAAAACTAAGACAATTACATCAAAGTCATAAGATAATATTTTTATTAATTTTATAGGCTCTATTAATTTACTAACTGAAAAAAATATTAAGCGAGAGTAATTAATTGGTGACTATGAAAGTCATAGCTGAATATAAGTAAACTATTTCTTTGTATGTTAACAACATGAAAACCAGGCATGTATTTAGTGTACTATTTTGAGGGGCATTTTAACTTTAACAATATACTATAAAAACATCTTGCAGTTCTTAAAACAGGAGCAAGCCCATCATTCTTCATGACATCACAAGCCTCAGATGATCGCATCAAGCTTGGATTACAAAAACTCATGATAACATGAAGAAAATCTACAACTCAATAATAACATTTCTTTTTCATATTTAATATGTACAGTAGCCCCATGGCTTCTTTGGTGCTGACTGACAGTTCACAGCTGACTTCTGACAGTTAACATTTAGGTATATACCTAAATTTTGAGTGTCAGAAGTGACAGCTGCTAAACACATGTTTTTTGCAGATCATATGGTTCAGTGTAGGGATACATAATTTGGTCTGGTAGCTTTTCAAAGACATCAGCTGTCAGTCAGCACCAAAGAAGCCATGAGGCTACTGTATATAATCTAAATGTAGCATTCGTTAAAATTTCAGGAGGAGGAAGGTTTTGGTATTCAGGTTGTCAGAACCTAACTCTTTACCCCGTCCATGGTTGCATGCCTGAAAGGAATATTAAACAGAAAAATGAAATTAGTTTTATTTTATAATATACTATTTTTTATCTAGTGTATGGCACATCTTTAAAGAAATATAATTAAACTCAGCTAATTGAATCTGGATGATTAGAATAAAGAGGTATATAGTTTTCAAATTTGCAGTGTTTCTTCGTGTCACTACTAAGTGTTAAGAATCAACAATAATTTCTGTGAAAACTGTTTATACTGAAGGTATATACAGACAATAAATAGTCACTAATAAATAAATCTGTGAGATATTGGCACACATAAGTGAAGAGGGGTATAAAATACTTTATCAGTATTTCAGGATTTACAAATATTCAAACCAATACCTAAAATATAGAGTACCTCCTCCTCCTCACCCTTAACTACAGTGTTATCCAAATTTAATACCAACAATTTTGCTCTTGTCAAAGAAATGCCGACTAGCTATGCAAAGAGACTGTAAAAACTATTTAAATTAATTTAAAACACATTAATTTTTTGTTTTTCCTAAGGAACAGGGATAAGTCCATAAATAAAAATTAATACTGACATTTAATTTTAAAAACTAAACAGTGATTTTCCAAAATAAAATGGGTTTAATCAAATAAAAAAACATGGGAAATTATAAGATTGTAGTGTTTATAACGTTGTCTAGAAATGTTTAAAGACATTGTTTAACTCTATACAATGTATTTTTCTTTCATTTTTTTATGTTTAACACAGTGGTTATTAGTAACTTAATCTAAGGAGTAGAGCTGAGGTTAGTTTTGATGGAAAGAACACACATTAGAGTGGGGAGAGGTTGGGAAAACTGCCCCCACACCACCTGAATCACTTCCCCCTCATTAGCAACCAAGTCTATTGCTCTACACATTTTAAGCAAGGGATATAATCTAATAATGATCTTTTGACCTTACAAGGAAAATACACCTAGTCAATTGCATGTAATATTTAGAAATAATAATAAAGTTTCTAAATGTGATCAACACATTTGTGTCATATGAATATAATTCTGGATATGATAGCTAATCAACAAAAAATGAAACTAGAGTAATTTTTTTCTAAGGCCGAGATCTATACAAGATATCATTTTTCACTAACCAAACTTAATTTTTGCTTCCATCACAAATTAAAGAAAAGAATACAATCCATCCCTCAAATTTATAAGTTTCATTCTTTTTATTAAAGTTTTTGAACAGTGCATACCTACATATGATCTAAGCTGGTTTTCCAAACATTAAGATAAAAATGTCAGGACTGGTTGAAAAATAATTGTTGAGGCTTACTGAAGTTGCTGTGACAAACATAACACACTTTACTTATACTTATGTCATCAAGATATTTTATTTTCATTGTCTGAAATTATAATAATCTATCACAAAGTAAAGTTTTAATGCATGGCACTAGAACTAGCTTGACAAAAGTTACATGCACAGTATAGTTGTATATATGTTACAAATATTATACATATTTGTTTTGCACTTAAAAGCAGAACTATTCACTACAAAATACACAACTTAATTTTCTCTCAAAATTCTTAATAATGTATAATACTATATCAGAAATACAATTTGTGGAAATATTTACATGTAAGCATACTTTCTTACATAAAGATGTGAAACATTTATGTTATGTCAACATTTTATTCTTAATGTTATGATGTACTTACTATTTTAATTAGTATTTATTTACAAATACATGATAACTATGTCAATATAATGCAAAAGTATGAGGGACATCTATAACTAAACAAATCATTCATAAACTAACTGTACATTACATAGATTTAATATTATATGGCAAGAGAAAAAATGCATTTTTTTCTTTTTAGTTAATGTATTTGATAAATAGGTCACTATTCTAAGCTAGCGTTTCATTTGTTTTTAATACTTTCCTCAATACTTCAATACTATATTCAGTTTTCACATTGCAACTTTTCAAAACACACAAATAGTTATTATGTCATGTAATTTAAATGATTTTTTTAAACAAATAAAAATGTAAAATTCTATTCAGTTAAAATGTCTGTTTGTATTTAAAATACAATTCGTATTAGTCTTGGCTGGAGATATTCAAATTGGAGGATGTATAAATCAAACTTAAAAATACAGTTTGTTTTTTAACAAACTCTAGTGATGTAATGGTACAACTATAGCTATTTTAGTAATTAAGCTAAGCAGAATAAGTTACATTTAACACTTAATAAATGAGTTAAACAAACAAAAATATCAAAGTTTAATGTCCAACTTTTAAAGTTCAACCCCTCAACAATTCTTCTACCTAATATTCAAGTATATATCAAAGAATTTTCAAAATTGACTTTAATCAATAATTGGCTAATAAAGGTTTTTTATATACACCTGTACTGGTTATTCGCATATTTACACTTATAAGTTAAGGATGAGATAGGTGGAATTTAGAGAAAATGTACCTGTATTTGCATATAGGGAGAGTGGGGAACAATTAAGGAAACACCACCTGAGTATACCCAACTGAAATTCAAACCACCTTGTCACCAGCAAACCAGACTTCACAAGATTGTTGTCTTAGTTTGTACTTTCACTGATACAGGTAATTAAGACTTTAGTCATAATTGGTTTTAAGTGCATGTCCAGCTACTTAAACATACTGAGGAGATGTTTCCCACACTACAACTATTAAAGGAGCCGTTCGGCCTAAAAACGCATTTTCAGTTAAGATTAGATCATGATAGAGAAAAAAGATTCTAAGAAAAATGATGTTTGTTTCAGCTTGATAAGTGGAACATTTTAGAAAACATTCTAAATTATCAAGTTTTAAGTTTTAAATGATAAGTGGAGCCAGCGCGCGACAACCTGGGTATTAGATTCTGCGTGTGACATCATAAACCATAGTCTGTGCGCCCGCCGGGCAACCGAACGCCATTCACTCTCATCTATTCCTCACTTGCTTCTGTTCTTGGTCATCTTCTCAACTGTTGCACACACCAAATTATCCCTCCTGCATCATGAGTGGTTCCCTTCATCTATATCAGTTTGAACCAATATCAGTTCCAAGAAGAAGTGGGGAAAGTGATAACGAGCTGAATGAAAATATACAGCAAGCCAATGTTTGTAACTGTGGGTACTGCAGTGTAATGGATTTAGATTTAGAATGTGTCTGTTTTCAGCCAGCAAAAGCATAGGAAATTTAAGAGAAAGTGCAGAATGAATAGCTTTACATGATAATTTTTCTACTGTTGTGCTCAACATGGACACCTTAACCACTGCAAGACATCATATGACTATTCACGTTTACTGGGTAAATTCTTGGAATACACTTGGTCGTGATGTGAGGCAAATTATTCCTTCCTTTGTCGTTTTGAGAATAAGGGAAAAATTACCCAGAATCAAATAGTGTCTACAGGGGTTTCTGGAAACAAAGCCTGACTATCAGTCTCCTCTTCTAATGCAGTACTTCTCGTTTCTTCATTTTCATCAATGCTGTCACATTAAAAAGATTAGAGGATGAGTCCATTTCTTTTATGTCATTACCTGATATGTCTCTAATTATTGATCTCTATATTTAACTTCCAGGTTCACAATGAATGGACACTTCAAATGTTAATTGGAAATCCATGACAATATTTATGTTCAGCTCCATACCAGCCGTAGATATAGCAGTAGGTCTGGAATCAGATACTTTGCTAGCAGTAGTGATGATTTCACTCACAATTTGTTTTCTTATGTTAGAGGTAGTACACTTTGGAATCACCAATACATCTCGACATTTCAAAAACAACAAGGGACACGGTTCAAATTTTAATTTTCTTTTATGGGTTTTTATCTGGGGCATAAGTTTTTCTTTTAAAAGTGAGAATTAATCAAAACCTGACTCCCTAAATGCTTAGAGCAAACGACACTGGATGCAGACGGCATATATTTCTTGCTGTTAATTCTACTCAACAATTACTTATACCGTATTGGAGATTTTTCCCCATGTCAGGAAGTAATAGAATGATAATTTTTTTTTTCTTCTTCTACAATGAATAGCATCCAAAAACACAACACTGTTTAGCTATGATATTTGTTTGAAAAAACCACAAAACCAAACACTGTAATAGCTGAAAAAATAAAATAAACAACTTCTTACCAATAAAATAATTTCAAGTCAATTAATTAAATCATCAGCATATTCAACTTACAAGTATTATCTAAGTAAAATCATTAACAATGTAAAACATATGTAAACTATCCAGTCACACAGTAGGCCTAAATGTATAATTTATTATTTTGTTTGTAATGTGGTATTTATTTTATTGTCAATTTTACTAAGCCATATATTAAGCTGATAGCTATGTTTGATAAAATTTAAAATAGCTGATTTCACATAAATAAACTAATGAAGCACATATAAATAACACTAATACAACAGTACACTATCGCACAACAAAACATGCAGGAAACTGATTCACAGCAATTTAAACATCATTAGATGCTGACATTGTGTGACTAGTGTGTATGGTTTATGATGTCACTAGTTACCAAACCCCACGCAATATCTCAAAAACTATATATAGCACGTCAAAAAAAAAATAATACCTATGCTTTATATGTTTTTTTTTCTTTTCTAATTAAAGATAACTTAATTTTATATTTATATATTTGTGCTTTTCTAATTAAAGATAACTTAATTTTATATATATATATATATATATATATATATATATATATATTTGCTTTTCTAATTAAAGATAACTTAATTTTAGGCTGAACTGCTCCTTTATGTATAGAGTTTTCAGATACATATAATTTTGGAGAAATTTTCATTTGCTATGTTTGTTTGAATTGAAGTTCTCAAACATTTTTAAGGTGGAGTTTCCTTTCTGATTATGTGAAAGAACTTTAAGCATAATAATTTTATGTAAAAAGAAATTATACGGAATTGAGATCATAGATAAATTCAATTAATGCAACATGTGTAGTGAAATTGAATTTTAATCTACTTGAATTAACTAAAATGTATGTATAAACATTGTAAAATGACACCTGAACACTGGAGTAGAATCAAGGAACTATGCTTTACCACTGATATATCCAGATTCGTCAAATGCTCAGATTTATACACAACTCATTAATTTATGACAGAGTATGTGGACTGTTTGCAAGAACTAAGTTGACACTTTTTTGAGAAATAGTGTAGTGAGTATAGTTGTAGTGTTGGTGCAATTTTTTTGGTGAAATTTCTTTGCTGACCATGAATGACTTCAGAGAGTAAATGGAGCTTTACTGGTGAGTTTGTGTTAGCCAGCACAACTACACTACACTAGCACTCCAACAACAATCCGGCTTGTTCTCTAACACAGCTCTTTGTTTAGAAATCATGGGTTGAAACACATGAAAGTGTACGCATCATTCACCACAAACTCCCACAACTCACTGCATATCCTAGATTTAAATTTACACCCTCAACCTAATGTATGCCTTATTAATCGCTGCAAATTCCACTGCTAGACACACCTTTGTACTTTATACTGTGTACTAAATTTTAAAATAAAGATTTATGTTGAAAGCACTAGACAAAAATTTAACAAAGTAGATAATTAAGAGAGTATCTTAATACTTAATTCACCGGAAATGACCATGATTAGTTAAGTCTCAACATTAGTTGGGAAATAATGCCCCAAGAAAAAGGTGTAATTTATCACATTTAAAAAGAGATAAGTAAATTATAGTTTTGTGGTTATTTGGAAAGACCTTGAAAAAGTTTAAATGACTTAGTAGCCTAGTGCTTTAGCAATACATCCCAATTATTGAAAACTATGCTCAATGATAAACACTATTAATCAATAAGATTAATGTGCAAATAAATTAACAGGTACTGTAACAAAATGCGGCACTGAAATAAAAATTATAAAAAGATGAAATAACATTTAAAAATAGTTCACAACAAATACATTTAAACTATTTGTTTCTGCATGAATAAAAATACAAAATAATATACTAGGGCTATTCGGATTTCAACCTATGGTGTGCTGCTAAGAAAACAAGTTATTGAAACAAAATATTTTATTATATACAAAAAATGCTTACAGGTCTAGGCTAACTTCTCAACCTAGTCACTTCTCAAATTGAGAAACTTATCATGTTGTGGTACAAGCTTTTGTATCCCTGCGTCAAAAAAGGTTGCCGCCTAGGAGCTCAGCCATGATTGAACGCCATCCTTCAATTACTAATAATTGTTAATTAAGTGCTGCGATCCCAACCAGTTTTTTTATGTGGGCGAAGAGGTGATAATCACTCGATGCTTCGTGTGATTTTCCACAAATTTCTTGAACAACTTTGTATGAGATCATTACAGATAGACTAGACTAACATAAGCTTTGTGTAAGATGGGTTCCAAAAATGCTTACCAATGTGAACAAAATGCAGATAATGGGATAATTCTTGACAATTTTGCAGTGTTAATGTAACTTCATACGTTCGCCGAACAACTATTCTCAACTTTGTCTGCTCTGCCCGGCACAGGAGAACCAATCAAATCTCAGAACTAACCATCTCAAATTAGTGTGCATGCGCATTTGACAACACATGCGCTCTACAGCCAAAAGCTAGCAGACAGCTTCATTAGTCGTTGTGAGGAGATTTGAAATAACTCGTTAATGGAAAGCGTGTGAATCGATGTGTTGTATTGTGCCACGACACAGCGCTATAATTAGAAAACATCCATTGGGATAATGATCTAAAATATATGTCTATCTATTAGAAAATAAAATATGTTGATAATCAGCTGTTTTAAGTTAGCATTGTAATGCATCATGGGTTAACTTAAAGTGTGTGAATTGCTGCGCCACTTAGGGAGATTCTGCTTTCTATTTTCGGCAAATGTGTGAATCAAGCTTTAGAGAAAAGATCGATAAATTTCTTGACCATATCATTATGGGTGATGAAACATGGGTTCAATTTTTGAATATCAAAATCAAAGAGCAGTCAAAGCTGTGGATGCATACACATTCAACAAACAAGACCAATAAGTTCAAACACACATTTTCAAACAAAAAGCTCATGGCAAACATTTTCTTGGATAAGAAAGGCATGCTTCTGACTGACTTTATGAAACTAGGAACCACAACAAAGGCATAAAATGTATCTTGAAATGCCAAGAAAATTGCAGAAGGCAATTCATAACAAAAGGGGAGTAATGCTGATGTCAGGCATGACAACGCACGGCTACACATGGCTACATGCACACGAGCACTAATAGACCAGTGGTTGGGAGGGGTTCGTCCATCCTCTGTATAGCCAGGGCCTTGCACCGAGAGATTATCACCTCTTCACCCACATGAAAACCTGATTTGGATCTCAGCGCTTCAATAACAATGAGGAGTTGAAGGATGTCATCCAATTATGGTTGAGCTCCCAGATGGAAATCTTCATAAAATATTTTGTTTTCCAAAAAGACCCACCAGAGGATGAAATCTGAATAACCTTTGGAATTGAAGTTATGAGTTCAGAATCATTAATAATAAGTGCAGTGTGTTTCAATATATATCAGTAACAAAACTTGAGAAACGTGTTGACAAGGTTGCAGCCATTGATAGCAAGGAGGTTAGTAACATTGTGCCAAGTCCATCTTGTGTTTTCTTGACTTACGCTGAAACACCTTGGAATGAGCTCCCCTAGAGAAGAAACATAAATTAAATAATTGTACTATATAAATTCATCCACTTTGAATGCACAGTACAGTTATAAACAAAAATAGAATGCACAGTACAGTTATAAACAAAAATATTCACAAGATGTATCCACAAATTAAACATAGATTTCTTTGACCAAACTATTATATTTTATTTATGTGGCATCTCAGTCCCCATTTCTACCACTATTCAAAATAAGGTGAGTTCCATCTATCTGTGTATATGTGTCTAGATGTGTGTTTGTCTAGATATTATAGCTCTATACAAGGTATAGAGTGTAATATCCTATATGCATTTGTGTAGTGTATGTACACTTAAAAGTGGATGAAAAGATTGTTATAATAAAGGAAACAAGGGAAGGCCATCAGAATAAAAAGATTTTTACTATTCTAACAATCCCATATGATTTCACAGAAAGTTATCACGCAAAAGGAATTTTAAGAAAACCTTTTTGTTTTGAAAACAATCAAAGCCCTAAACTTAACCCTTACTTAATCTATGACATTAGGAAATTAAGCTCATTGCCACAAACTTAAGTCCTCTGATAATAATATTAAAATCTGTACATGTCTGCACTAATTTTTAGAATGAATCAACTTTAGTACTATTATATCAAAAGTTAATTACTACCGTTGACCATTGGTGAACTGATAAGAAAATACCGATAGTTATTAAATAAAAATAATCCAATGAAAAGAGGACTTTGTAAAACCTTTGTATGGTTTTCTTTTTATAGCTAAAATGCTAATCTTTTGGTACTAGTCTATTTCCCTCCTTATGGTCCCTATATATTAGTACTTGTTTTGTAACCATCTGAGAAAAGTGCCATAAGTAAAATAAACTCGAAAGATTGTTCATATCTTAGGTGTATCTGTATTGAGTTCCTTTATGCTTAAGGAAAGTGATGCAAGTTAAACTCCAATGGGCGTGCATTTAGGTCTAAAAATCCAAACAATATAATTATTCTAGAGGGCGTTTTACATAGCAAAATGACACTGGTTTAACTGTGTTCTTTTCGTCCAACATTTGGATTTAAATCTGTTTACTCTGAGATTAACAATTTTCACTCTCAAATTTATAAAATTGAAAAGATTATTAAGCCTTCATAAAATCAAGCCAGATGTCTGGATTGATAATCCAATGTTCATAAAATCATACCCCATGAAGGATAGACCATTCAACACTCATAAAATCATGCCAAATGTTAGGCTATATCATGCAGACTTCATAAAATTATACCAAATGCCAGGACAGATCGTTTAACCTTCATGAAATTATACCATATGCTAAGATAGATCTCGCCTTCATAAAGTCAAACAAGATGCTAGAATAGGACATTCTGCATTGTAAAATCTGTACTAGTTGAATGTAGGCTATGGTTTTCCTGATCGCAACCCAACTTCAATATAGGTTATATAGAGCTTATATAGAGCTCCATAAATTATTTGTGCTTAAACACACCCATCTTCCTCCTCCTGCACCCACATGTAGTTTATATGAGAGCCCACTCAATATTGATCACGTTCTGAACCATTTCTTTCTAATGTGTTTAGTGTAGAGTGAGTATTATTGATTCATCCTAACCTGAGACCTGAAGTAAATAAACATTTCCATATCCCTACGTGAAGGATCTACATGATTGGTGGAATACTAGTGCAATATTTTAAACAAGTGTGACCACGTATAGTCGGTACCATAGCCAAGTAAGTCACTACGAATTTTTGTATTTTTAATGCTTTTAAATTTTCTGTCTTATGTTTAACAAAACTCGGCCCAGACTCAGCAAACACCATAAATACACGAGAAACACTCAACACTCACAACCGTCACTTTAACACTGCCGAGATGTACTTTCAACTGACCGTTGCTGACTTGGCATTAACATGTGATAAGGACTGTACCATGGGGTTCCTCAACACTTAGTCAGGAGTTTGTTGGTATTCGAATAGTGCTGGAAAAGCTTAAAGTATGATTTATAAATCAAATATAGAAGGGACTATTTAGTGAAAGGATACCAGTGAAAGTCCGTTCAGTAGCAAATCAGAGCATAGACTTCCACATGGCTTTGTTTACATCAGGTCTCAGCTTAGGATGAATCAATAATAGTAGTATTTTTATATTTCCCTTTTTCTCAACCCTTTCCTTACATCCAAACAATATCAACATTCAGTCATCCTTTTTTCTATTCCTTCACATGACTTTTTTTTTACTTGGGCTGCATTTGTATAGCCAAATCTCAATCTTCAAATAAAGCAATACCAAAAATCATCAGCTTAGTCTACCACTACTCACCCTACTTTTTACTTTCCTTTTATAGCCTGCTTTTATTCCAGGAGTTGACAGATTGATCAAATTACAAAAATTCAGCAACTATATTAGCCAGCACTTCTCCCACTTAGCTATTTGGTTTCCTTTTCAAAGAAATATTTTAAGGAAATGACCACTGTTAAATGTACAGCTTGAAGGACAAGTTCCTCCTCTTCCTGATACGCTGGTTTAGGTGGCCCACTGATGCTACAAGTTAATATCACCAGTGTAACTTAGTGTTGTGTAACATCAACTTGTAATTGGTTGTGGTCAGTGGTCACCAGGAACGTAGCTAAGGTGGAGGGGAAGTGAGTGGGTGTCAACCATGGGCGGCAAAATGGAGAAAGCAAAAATTATCGTGAGCTCTTTTGGCAGTTTAGTAAACGGCATTCATCAACATTAATGCGTGAGCTGTGCTGTGACTTTGGACATCAAATATTGTTTTGATTAATGATTAGGATTTTGAAAGAGGAAGATTTAACTTCCACTAAGCATTCCAGATTTTTAAACTTTTTTTTTACAGTTGTCAATTGTTTAGCCAAGATATCAGTTTCATCAAAAAAAATTATTTATTTTTTACATTTATGTGAGTTTGGTAAAATAAAGTGACATTAGTTTTACTAATTTGCATATTAATAACAAGGTTTTGTACACAGAAGTGACATATTATTTACTTAAAATGTCATCAAGCTCCGACTGATTGTTATCAGTTTGCCTAAAATTGTGGTGGAGTGAAGGAACTAAGGGATATTTTGTTCAGTCACACATTTTCCATTGATTTGGACACCTATGAAGACAAAGCGTCAACAATAATTGAATATGCATACATGAAATTCGTACAATATTTTATTTATATTTGAAATAAATTGGTAATATTAATTACGAGTTATGATACTTTATAGTTATGAATGTCTTGAAATTATAACAAACATCTAAAAATTCAGTACATATTAAAATTGTAGACATTTGAGTCAAGGTTATACTTAGAACTATGTTTTTAAAAACAAAGGATGATGTGATCATGCATATTTCATATTTATGTATTATTTTAAGAATTGACAGAACAAGTTATTAAATTTGAAAAAATATAAAAATTGAATTTCTTTCATATCTGTATTTCCCTGTTCCTTGGTTACTGCTGCAAGTACTGCAACGTTATTTATACGAGACGTTTCGATGCTACGATGGCATCATCCTCAGTTTAGATATTAAAACTATGTAATTAAGTATTCCCCAACACAAAAGGGCTGGCTTAGAGCTGGACTTTGCATTGTTGAGAAAAGATGGCTGGATATTCATGTCCTCAACTGTAAAATTCTGGGAGAGTGGAGGAAACTTAGAGCCATAATGATATACCATACCTTGGCTAGGGAGTTGCCTGTCCATACCCAAAATACAAAATGATAATAATAAACCATACCTTGCTTGCTGGGCAAGATATTCCCGTTGCATTGTGGGTAATAAATTGGTGAATCTGTGGATCGCCAAAACTAGTCCAACACGCATTTGTTTGCACAGTACCCGGCTGGAAAGCCAATAGGCGATAACTTCTAAGCACTAGCGACGAGCACGTTATGTTTCTTGTACAGTCACCATATTTATTTGATTATAAGTAAATATTCAAAAACGTTATTGTTTTAACTTAAAGTAATGGAGTGGGAAGAATTGGAGAATTTAGATGACATCAACGATGTTATAGAAGGAATGGTTGAATTCGAGGAAAATGCGACTAACTTAATTCCTAAACGTTATTTACATGATATTAACAATACTCTAAAATTTTATAGTGAAGCTGTGTTTCGGATACGATTTCGGTTCAATAAAGATAACATGGTAAATGTTTTGTATCCTCTGGTTGAAGATTTTTTAAAGAAACCCAACCAAAGGGGTCTAACTCTACCCTTGGTTCAAAAGTTGATGCTGGCACTTAGATTTTACACCAGAGGAAACATTCAAGTAAATTAATCAAAGCACTACTTGTATTCTTTATTTTAAATTTAAAGTTGATCCTAAAATGAGAGAGTAAGAGCAGGATAACCCTCATTTCATGGAGAAAAAAAGTGTTATCATTGATTTCTATTGTTTCACCTCTTGATATGTTTATATATTCAATTAAAACTTTGGGATATTTATTTTATTTTATTTTTATAGATATATTTAATTATTTTACATAATTTTAAACAGTGGAAATATCTCCTCTAAAGTCGTGAGGATAGTCATGCTATTGCCCCAACCCAATCAAATAGTAATGCTCTTAAAGTTTGTTTATATTTTATGCATGTCATCAATTAAGAAAAGTTGCTTAAAGCCTATTTAGAATACAGGCATAGGCCTTTAATAAGATCTGAAACTTCTTTTTTAAACGAATTTAAATAATGAAAATCTTGTCAAATATAAATGTTTGTAATAGCCTACTCAAAATTTAGATTTTGAAAATAATTTAGAGCTAAAATATATTATATAAATCTAATCTAAATTTGTCTTGCTCTGTTAAGATGCAAGCCTTGTAACCCCACTATCTTTTTTTAGCTGCCCAACACCCATCAAGGTGACCAAATACTTGTAGCCTAATTTATTCAAAGATACTGGTAGCTTTGTATGTGGGTGGCCTAGTGAGAAAGTTTGGTGAATAGTATTAAATTCATAAGTAGGCCTACTGTAGACATTAGCAGTTCCCAGATACTCTTGGCAGTCCTATTCTAATACCCTTGCTAAATACTCTACACATAGTTGTTGTAACTATACCTATCATTTGTTTCTCTAACTATATTGAAAACAATTTATATGCTGCGCTCTTGCGGTCATCCACAAAAATATCTTTAATAGTCGACAATGAAACACCAGAGCAGGGCTCTTCAAGAACCAATGTAAACAAACAAAGGATAAAAAACTTTGTTTCAATTTTTATTTGCTGTTTAACATAGGCCTAGGTCCATGTAGAGCCATGCAATTAGCTTGCGGAGAAAATGTGGACCATTTATAGACTGTAAGTAATATAAATTTAAAAGTTATGTTCTGGTAGACCTATTATATTAGGCGATCATTACTTAAATATTTTAATTTATTTATGTTTTGGTTATATTATTTCGTGCAGCAAGTTTTTGGAGACTTACATGGAGTGAGTCAAGCGACTGCAGGGGACATGGTCCATACAATCTCTGGACTCTTGGCTGGAAAGACAAAAGATTTTGTAAAGCTGCCTGTAACAGAAGCTGACTGTCACAAAGCAATGCGATGGTTTTATGAAATTAGAGGTTTCCCTGATGTGGTGGCATGTGTCGATGGCACATAGATACTCATCAACAATCCTGGTGGTATACGACCCAAAATTTACCGAAACAGACATGGATGGTTTTCCTTGAATGTACAGGTATGTAAAATGTAGGCTAATTACTAAAGGCCTTCTGGTAAGTTTACTTATGTCATATTTTTTTAAATATTTTTTGACGCTACGGATTACATTAGGGCTATGAGGCAGAGTAGGCCTACTTTGTGATTTGTACTCTAATAAGGCAATGAATTGTAACACAAATAGAGCTAGAGGATACTTTTTTCTAGTAAACCTTAGTAATAAAAAAAATAGTATGATTTTTAGCACAGCATATTAACACCCATTCTGGTTGAACACCAAACAAAAAAGTAAACAAACTTTTATCACACAAGTTAAAGAAAGAGACACATAAGTTAGTCGTAACCTACATAAATGTTTTGTTTGTTTTAAATCTATTTATTTTTAATATGCTAGTTTAAGCCTAGTTGGTACACGCAACCCAATTTCTTCTAGTAATAGTTGTACAAGATCTTGGTCACATTGATTTCTCTATCAATATTAGGCTATGTGCAATGAGATAGCGATAATGTCTTTGATTTTAGTGGAATAGTCACAGAGAGGAGATAAATCAAGGATACATTTAATGAGTTTATTATTTATATTTATTATAATTCAAATGTAACTCTAAATTGAAGGCCCTAACTATTTTTTTTAATAATCAATGCCTAATAAAGTGGCTATAATTTCATTTAGTTCACATCTGTCAAATCTGGTTAGCTATTGTTAATATTCTAAAAGTTGTACAGTGAAAATGGCTGCTATAGGACTAGTTTCCTGAAATTGCATACAATTAGTTGTATAAGGCAGATCTTGTACATTATTAATTGGTGTTCACATGACGTTCTCTTCAGGCTGCAACTTATTGTACAAGAAGTTGTGTCGTGTGTACCAGACTTTAGATTCCACTATTTTTCTCAGAAACACTTGTATGAAATAAAATTTTGATGAAGTTTGAGGATGCATTAACTGCCTGGGTAAAAAAAACTACTTTCACTATGTAGGTCTATGTCATTGTGGACAACTTCAGTGAATTAGGAATGAGAAGTGTTTTCAAGAAATAAAGGAAATAATTAGGACATTTTTTTTTAAACCTAGGCTACAGAGAAGGATTTCTCAAAATAGCCTTCCTTATTAAAGAGATCCAGCCTAAGACTTAGAATATATTTAGCTAAGCCCTAATTCTGCTAGTAATTCCTCATATTTTGTTTATCTTGCAACATTGTTTTAATCGTAAAAATAAACTAATAGTAGCAGCCTATGCATAATGTTTGATTCAGTTATTATTTTAAGGAAGATGATATTGTTTGTATTTGTCTTAGGAAAGTATAGTTCATTGTTTTGGCCCAATAATGTATAAACAATAATAAGTAAGGCCTGATACACAGATCGAGTTATTGCCGTTCCAAATAATATGTCTAACTTATATACTCATTTTAAAAAGTAGCGGTAGGCCATTTTGGATATGTCAGTCATGGCTTGAGAAAATCATTATTCGTAGGCCTATATCCAAACCATGGGTCCTCAAACTCTGGCCCCCAGACCGGAATGGGTTCATTCACCTTGTTAACACTTTGACAAGAAATAAAATAATTTGAATGATGAAATGATGGTGTATGCTCTTCACCAGATACCTTCATCCACAAGATGTATGCTCTACACAAAATACCTTCATCCACAACATTTGCGGCCGGCGGCAGTATTAGAAATGTGTGGTCAAAACATCCAAACTGTGGGGTACAGTTCCTTAGCAGTTTATTTGGGAAGGGAAAGGGTAATTATGTTGGCTCAAGTGTCTGTATATATAATATTAATGCATGTTTATTTTTTGGCCCGGCTCATAGAACACCTTAAATATCCTTATGAAGTTTGAGAAGCCCTGGTCTAGGAATAGTGTGACCTGGTCCCAAGTAACTTGATTGTATGTCCAGCCAAACCACAATAAGGAATTAGATTTGATGGTACATTTTCATTGTCTGATAAAACAGCACAAAGGACAAACTGACTTTGTACTAATTTCCCTACTGGGTAAGGGATGAGACAGATGAGTTGTTAAATGAAGTGCACCAGCATGTGTGTAGAAAGAGTAGGAAACCATTTAGGGGAAAACCACCCTCATTGCACCTGACCAGAATCTAACCCTGTCATCGGCAGTCTTAGTTTACTGCGATAGTAGTGCATTAGACCGTGCAGTCAGTGAGTTGGGTACCTACTTTATTAAGCTTAGAGTTTCAAAATAATCAACTGAAAGGCTGAATTTTTAAAAAATCTAAAATTTAATTAACAATTTGTGTATGTTTTACTGTACACCATAGTTTATTATATTTATTCTTGCCTATTTACAGGTGGCTGCTGGTGCATACTTGGAAATTGTGGATGTAAGCTGCAGAAGAGGTGGCAGTTTCCATGATGCTACTATTTTCGAAGCCAGTGGACTTCGAAAGGATTTTGAGGAGGGACGGATGGATGCATCAAGGTTTGCTCCTGGGATACAATGTGTACCCATGTCTTCCATACCTCTTCATACCTCTAGGCAATACACAATCCATGGCTGAGATGAGGTACAACAAAGTACATATCAGCTCGCGAAACCGTTGCTGAGAGTACCTTGGAATTCTGGAAACATCGCTTTCGCTGTCTCACCAAAACTTTGGAAACGTCCCTAAATCATTCATTATCAATTATCTTGGTGACAAGTGTGCTATACAACATATCCAGACGCTTCAATGATGAATTGCCTGAAGACGAGTTTCCATGGGTTCAGTAGGAGATCCAAGCAAATGCTGCTCCTATTGGTCCCCAACAAGGTCATTTCATACAACAAGCATTCATTCGTAACCATTTTAATTATTGATATGTGAGGAGAAAGATTAGGATAAGTAAAAGTCATTGCACCTGTCTGCCTGTACAATCTATAAACATTATGATAAATACTTTAATGAGTTAGGGATAAGGAAAGAAGATTTCAGAGGTAATCTACCTGTATTTGCGTGTAAGGAGAGTTGGAAGCCATTTAGGAAAATCCACTCTTAGTAGATTTGTCTGGAAAGCTTCAGCTCAAAGGGTAGACCAAGATGGCGGCATTTTACAAAACTGATCTGATCACAGGTTGGAAACTCTTGATAATGATGCTTCTAGTAACTTTATATTTGTGACGCTTTGTGCACTTCTAACAGGTTGTGGTAGTAATTGGAGTTGTCAGATTAGAATAAAATATGATGAACAATTAGACAATGAAACATTTTATTGGTGATTTAAAGTCATAAAAATGAGATAATAAGATAATTTGACGATGAAATGGGGAAAATTAGGCACATCAAACATTAAAACCAAACAAGAAAAAAATCTTTATTATATTTTGTTTATTCATTTTAAATTTCCAATATGAGTCGAGGATTAGTTCCCTTGCTCCCTCACCTTCTATCCTTCCATTTTATCTATCCATTCGTGTTTTACAACCTATCTTCTTTTATTTCATGTTTCAATAGTCGTTTCCCATCTATCAGTTTTCACCATGCTCTTAGTATCTCTACGGTGCTTCATTGCTTTTTTGTTAGTCTTTTTGTTTTTACCATAAACCTGTACGTTCCATCACACACTGGTTAGTCTCCACCTCACAGTCGCTAACAACACTTCGTGTTACGTCTCAACGACTTTGGTAAGCTTGTTTGTTTACTTCAATTTAATTTTGCAAATTTTCTTTCCTCTATCATTTGTTATCTGGTTTTTTACTTCGCATTCAAATTAACTTCACGCCTTGATTCTTCTATTTCTTTTTACAGTAGCCATGTCTGTATTGTAAATTTTGGCATTATTTTTAATTTTTCATTGTTAATAGTGTATTTTTTAAATTATTTGTCAATTGAGCTGTAGAGCAAGAGGTTTGTCAGGGTGTCTACCTGACTATACTTTGAAATTCCAGTAGTTTTCCAGTATATATTTTTTAAGAAATCCAGTATCTATGAAAGGTACTCAGAGACAAACAATCTCTATTTCAAAATCATTAAATTATAGAAAGTTAGGGTAGGCCTAGGTATGTCATAGTTAAACATTTTTACATCAAGAATCAAGTGTATTGACGCATATATTCTAGTATATACCGGTACTAAGGATGGGACCCTATAACTTACAAAGAATATTCATGGATTCAAGACTCAAATCATAATAATTTTTTTAAATAGGTACTAAGTTTGAGTTATTTTTAAAGGTATTAAAATAGTTTCTTGTGGTTAAAATCAAAATAATGATAGGGAAAATCTAACAACCAAACCCCAGATCATTAATTTACCATTTAAGGCAAACAAAATTAGAAGTGAAGGAAAAGATCCTAGTTATTCGGAAAGTTAAACACTTATACTTACATATATTTTCTAATATTCAAATTTTAATTAGGGTTATGATGGCTAAATGAAGTTTCAGATTTGAAAAAGAAAAAACCTAACAACCAAACCCGAAATCATTAATTTACCATTTAATATAAACAAAATCAGAAGTGAACGAAAAAATCCTAGTTAATGGGAAAGTTAAACATTTATGCATACAATATTTTCTAACATTCAAATTTTAATTAGGGATTTGATGGCAAAATGAAGTTTCAGATTTAAAAAAAAAGTGGATCCGACCCATCTTTAATATACACACACACACGCACGCATGCATGCACACACACACACACACACACACACAAAATATTTAAATTTTTGAATTACCACTACCACCGTCGACCTC
>CABFWB010000217.1:359072-374261 GCA_902151455.1 Timema bartmani
TCATACTTTACATTTGATTATTCTGAAAATTAAACATGAATAAATTTGTAGTGTAGTTTTACATAAATTGTGTATGTGTGTAGACACTGATTTAAAATTACTTGTACAACAATGCAATAGTTAAGATGTACTGTTTATATGTTTTCATAATTGATTGTTTATTTTTAATGTTCAGTCTTCTTGATGAATAAAAGGAAAGAAAGAATTTTCTGTTTTATTATTTACTTAATGTTTCTTTTTATTTGCCTTATCACACTCGAAAATTACTTTCTTGTTGCAATGTTCGTTGCAATGTTCGTTGCACTGTTGTTATAATGGTGATAACACAAAAATTTTAACAAAATTATAAATTGCCTTGGTTGAATAATTAACTATGTATTTGAGTTTAGGTAAAATTAGGTTAAGTTTAAATTTAATAAATTCAAATATAATTTAATTGTGTAGTCTGAAAAATCTTGAAGATAAATATAAGTTATTAGCTGAAGTACCTCAAAGTACCTTAAATACAAATTTAATTCTGAAATGCTAAAATAAAGTATAAATATTGACATTATTTTTATGAAATGTTTAATTTAATTATTGATAAACCAATTATTAATATTTAAACTCAAATCTTTATATGGGTTGTGTTAATTATTCAATCAATCACTGCTCAGCAAATTCTCTATGGTAAGTTTCTGTACAACATAAATTTAAACATAAATTTAATTGATAAAATTATTCTTAAAATAAATTTATTTTACATATTTTCTTAATTACTACCTTAAATTTATTTGAAAATATCGGGTCACGTTTCCTCACAATTTGTATTGATTTGATTAACTTTATTTATTAATGTGACCTCATTTATTTATTATCATAGAACAACTATTAATTACTTGCGACTAAGCAAGGCATATTACATACTTATATATTCAACCCACATTTATTGTTACTTATATTACCATTTAGTTTTGTGATGTTCAGTTGTTTTTTGTTAAAGAGGCCTAGCTCATCACCCTAGGCCAACCTATCCTTTCACTTTTGTTTTTACTTTCACTAGTAACACAGCTGCTTAATTTCAGTGTCAATTTGCCCTATTATCTTTTAATTTCTTTCTCTTTCTACTTTTTGTAATGTCAACTTGCTTGTGTGAGCAATGGAAAATATATTATTTTACTCTAACCTGTGGAGTTTATAATAATTAAAATGTATAGCAAACAATTTTTGAATCATAAAGGACGCTTAAAATCAGCTTGAAATCATGTATCACATTACCATAAAATATTAAAATCTATCTTTCCGTTTCAAATTGGGTAATCACTAGTTACCTTTCCCATTAATGAAAAAAAAATCTTTTTTTATCTACTGACCAAAATTTCTTAAAAGTTGCCTAATTACTTTAGGCACTTAAAATAAATTTGTAATTAAAAACAATAGGCCTAAATGGGTCTAATACACCCTAATTAGCTCTTTTACACACTTTGCAAATGCATTAGTATTGACCGCTATATTATGCAATCACAAAATACAATTTTAAACTTCTTCATAATCTCCTCAATATCTGTCAATTTCAATCCAGATTTACCATTTAACATTTATCACATACTTTAGTGGAAAACATAGGCCTGGCCTCATTTGTTACTAATATCACTCATATAGGCTGCCCTCTGCTAGCACTATGCTTGATAATACCTACTATCTGATCCTTGGTGGCTCCCTGACTCAACATCTTTAAAACTTTACCATGGATTGCACATAGTTAAGTCTATGCTTGAATACACCTTAACTCCTCAACACTGCTAGATGGCCTTGGGCCATCCTTAAACTTGAAACTCATAATGATGCTTGGACAAAATACCTCTGAAAACCCGTAACTCTCATCTTAAAATGCTTAAAAACAAGACACATCTGGCCTCTCATGTTTCCACTCACCTTAATCAAAGTGATATTGCACTTAAGTGCATATCTAAATTAACTTCTTTAGATATGCACTTTAGTGCATATCTAAATTAACTTCTTTAGATACCTTAAATTTTATTTTTTAGCTCATCAGCTCACTCTGTTATCCCATTAATGTCTTGACCAATACTTTATGGAGATTAAAATCTTATTAGTTCAATTTAAAATAACCCCCTACATAAATAATATCTTGACTGTCACTCACAAAATTCACCATTGGTGAGATTTTATTCTGATTTCCAAAATTGTCTACTTATTAGATTTGATCCTAATCACCTAACTAATAAGCCAAACCTCCAAAATTTCTCTAAAAATGAAATTATATAACTTCTTCTTAAACTCAAAATTGCCCAGTTGGCACAATTTTATTTTAACTTGAACTAGTAATTTTTAACTAAATAATAATATACAACTAACAAAAAGTTGTAATTACAGTTACATAATAATTATAGTTACCCTTATTGTAATTAAACATTTCCTTTCTAAAATTAAAATTCTAACTAAACCTACTTTTAATCATCCGAAATTTAAATGCCTTTTTACTACCTCCTGGATTGAGGACTTTTGGTAGGATGTACTTAAAACAACCCTTATTTTTTCTTTTTAGTTTACTACCTAGTCTCTGGTTCAATCTCAGACTGGATCGTTTTCCCTGGTTCGATCTCTTTTTGTATTTTAGTCTCTGGTTCGATATCTGATCGGATCTTTTGGATTGGATTGTAGTTTTTGGTTCGATCTCAGATTGGAACGCAGTCTCTGGTTCGATAATTGAATTGTACAGTTGTTTTTGGTTCGATCTCTGATTGAATTGTAGTCTCTGGTTCAATCTCTGACTGGATCATTTTCTGTGGTCCGATCTCAGATTGGATCGTGGTCTTTGGTTCAATATCGGATTGAATCGTTGTTTTTGGTTCGATCTCTGATTGGATCGTGGTATCTGGTTCGATCTCAGATTGGATCGTTTACTCTGGTTCGAATAGGTTGGTAGTACTATGTAAGTTACCAACTTCCCTTGAATTTGTTATTTGATGTTCTGTTACAAAATCTGTTATTTTGTATCTAATTTCTCAACCGCCTCAGTAACATCAATTTGTTTTGTACTTAAACTTTTATTTGCATCTTGTTGTGAGTCAAATGCTAATTTTACTTTATTTATTTCCTTTTCGAGGTTGTCTCGTACTACCTTAACATTAGTCTTGCTGTATTCTTCCAGAAGGTCCAGATTCCCTACCTTAGTTTCTACTTCCTTTAACCCTTTATTTGACTCTTGTTCAACTTTTTCTATTTTATTTTTATTGGTTTTGATCTGTTCCATTAATTTAAATTGTCCCTTTCTTAAGTTTTCTTATTTTTCTACTAAGGCCTTTTTTTACCCTTTCTCCTTCGGTTACCTTTTTATCAACTTTGTTTAAATGTACTGCCAAATTTTGATAAACCATTTCTAGTTGGTCAAATTTTTGCTCTATGTAAGCAAATCTCTGCTCACATGCCTCCTTACTTTGTTCAATTTTAGCACTTAGTTCATAAGTGATTTTTTCAAGTTTTGCATCTATTTTATTATTAGTCACTACTATTTCCTGATTAATTACATCTATTTTCTAACTAGTTGCATTCTATTTCTGATTACTTGCTACTATTTCCTGTTTAGTTGCATCCATTTTCACAGCTATTTTTGCATCTAATTTACTAAACAACAAACTCATATATTGACCTAAATCTAAATTCTTTGTGGGTTCTACCATTGTTTATTCCCTTGTTATCTCTCACCCTTCCTCATCTACTATAACACTTTCAACAATAATTAAATTTCCTTGCATATCCTTTTCTGCCTTATATTTTCTCTCTTCCTTTGCAAATGACTCTACAGTGTCCTGATCCCTTTCTCTTATTTCTTCATCTGAGTCTTCTAGGCCTAACTGATTAGTTGGTCTATTTTCATATACTGTCTCATCAAAGCAGCTATTGGTGTCACTGTCCCCTTTTGGGTTTGAATCCACCATCCTCCCTTCCAAAATTTACAAATGATTAGAAATATTAACGCTATATCTACAGTATTAAACAAAGTTTTTATATATTGTGAATTAAATTTTTTTTAATGTCTAAGGCTTATCTAACTTGATTGATGAGGTTTTCTTAATGTGCAGTGCATGGACTGACTACTAGTTTCATTTCGGTACGATATTCTTCGTTGATGTGCCATTTAGTGTGCCATGTGAGAAACGTCTGCTCGTTTCACCTCGGTAGGATGTTCTTTGTCTGCGTGCCGTTTAGTGTGTCATGTGTGAAACGTCTGCTTGTTTCACCTCGGTAGGATGTTCTTCGTCTGTGTGCCGTTTAGTGTGCCATGTGTGAAACGTCTGCTTGTTTCACCTCGGTACGATGTTTTTTGTCTGTGTGCCGTTCAGTGTGACGTGTGTGGAACATCTGTTTGCTCCACCTCAGTATGATGTTCTTCATCGGTGTGCCGTGTGTCTCTCAGTTGGTGGAGTCTCTTTCCAGCCTCGGGGATTCAAAGATTCATGTCGCGGCTGGGCGATATTATAATGATATTGGTCTGCGATGGGTGCCAATTATAGTGATATTGGTCTGCGATGGGCGCCAATTATAGTAATATTGGTTCGCGATGGGCGCCTATTATGGTGATTTCGGATTTAGTGCCCCACAATTGGAAGCCAGTTATTATGATATAGGTCCACAATGGGCACCAATTATTATGATATCGGATTTAATGCCTCACGATTAGGAGCCAATTATTATGATACAGGATTATACATGTGATATTGCCCTGTGATTAAGCACTATTTATAGCAATAACGGGTTTTACGATGATGACGACACGAGCATGCCTTACTGCGAACTTGCACGCGGTTATTTGATCTGATTATTTCTGATATTTAATTTTATTAAATAAACAAGATATGATAGTGAATGATACAGTTTTTTGTTAATTCACAAATTGTTTTTCCGTGATCACATGTTGTGTGTTCTGAGAGCTGTGTGCTGTGTAGATTTAGGTTACTACTGCTGTTATATTACCGGCACTCTCTGGAGTTATGTTACTACTATAATATATTACTGTGTAGTCTAAGGATTTAAGTTACTGGCACTGTAGATTTATATTACCAGCACTGTGTATTAATATATGTCACTACTACTGTTATATTACCGGCACTGTGTATATTACTCTGTAGATTTATGTTACTGGCACTGTTATATTACCGGCACTCTTATGTGATATTACCGGCATTCTGATGTGATATTACACTTAACTAATTTGTGTTACTACTTTATTGTTATATAACCGAGTTTTGTATTTATTTTACCAGCACTGTATGGAGTTATGTTACTACTGTCTCATATTATCGGCACTATAGATTTATGTTCCCGACAATGTGGATTCATACACACAAGTTGCTTATATATGACTTACCCCTTGCCTCTTCGACCCCTTATCACCAGTGTCAAAACTAAATAATAGAAAAACTCCTAGCGACCTGATGTTATGAAGGCTGGCTTCCTATTGGGTAGAGGGAGCCAGCGAGTCACAAGATCTTTTAATACAATGAAGTTGATCTTTTAAAGAAAAAAAAAGTTTTGAAACGTAGTGTATTAAAATTACTTCTAAAAGTGCGTGATTTTCCATGGATGAAGTATCAAAAGGAAACTTTATATACAGTACTTTTAGAAAAAATACACTTCATCCATGACTTTTTGAATATATGAGAGGGCTCCAAAATAGTATCATTACAACACAGAGGTCACAAGATAAACAAGTTGGATCTGCAGAATACTCACACCAGGCCAAGCTTAGGAATGGTAGTTTTTCTTTTGGGTGGTTAGAAGGGGGAGGGGGGGAATAGCGAGGGGGGATGAAATGAAGAACACAACAAATACTATACTGTGCCAATGGAATGTTAAGATCAGGCAGGTAAATCAATAGTTTGAAGTGGTGTTTGAACTTGAGCAGTTACTAGTAACTCATCACTCATAATGGTTACTACTGGAAAAAAGTTTGGGGGGAGGGGGGGTAAGGGAGGGGGAGGTTGGCTGTTAGTGTATTCAAAACAATTATTTGTTTCTTTCTCTAGTATGAAAGGGGGAGGGAGGAGGGAGGGCTTAGTGTAGAGACTGAGAATAGAAAGGTCAGCAAGTGAGGCAAACATCCCCAATGCAAGGTCATCTACAAGGTCAACTAATTGTGTGGCAAACAAGATAGACCAGAGGGGGAGTAATCTATGGGTGGTCAAAATAAAACTATCAGTAGTCTCAAAATGCTTAATCCAACATTTCACTCAATGTAAAAAGGCTGAATATTTTTCCAGTATCTGAGTAAAAATTCCAGTATATTCCAGTATTTCCAGCATCAAAAATAAAATCGAGTATATTTCCAGTATTAATTATTATTAATCCAGTATGTATTTGGAGATGCTACAGATCTATATTTCTCATGCACAAGCAGTCGTCACGTTCTTATTAGTAAAATAAACTGGCTAATTTGTTTAGAGAAAAATAATCCCATTACACAAGTACTTGTCTTATTACAAAATAAATAAATTATTATTGTATTTACACGTGGCTATTTACTTTGTCATGTTTCTTCTAATAACAAGTTCAATTTTATAATATATATGATTTATCTACTCGAATTTTTTATTATAAAACACATACATACATTACATTAGTTATGTAAGATATTTTGTTGTATGGTGCAGCTGAATAACTTCATTGAATGTGCTTCCCCCCCTTTCAAACAGCTATGAGTTAGAAAAACTGGTTAATTATAGTCGATAGCAATCATCCGGATGAAAGGAGGACACAGAAGAAATAGGAAAAAGAAGAAATGAGTTAAAAAATAAATCTAAAGTTAGCAACAAAATTAAAAAATTTAAGAGTAACAATATATTTCATCTACGTCTACTAACCAAAGCAAATAAATATGTGACACCAATGAAGAAATTGTAAGAAAATCTGATTCAAACAAAGACATAAGTGAAATCCTGGTATGTTGGACTGAAATTAAATTAAACTGGTATTGTTTATCAGGCAACTTATTGAAGTGTGTATAGACAATGCAATAGGTTCTATCAATGTTATAGTTTCATGCTGTAAAATAGATTAAGGGGTTATTGGTTGTTAGTTGTTACTGTTCCGGTTGTTAAAATTTCCCAATTCGAGCAATGGGTATAAAGTTTTTGTACTGTCCGCTAATGTGCTGAAACTTTAAGCCCTCCCCCCCAGAAGTTCTGAACGAGCCTGTTTTATATTCAATTCAGTGTGCCACCAGTGTAACAGTTTTCATTGAATTTTAAGTAGATTGAACCTAATTAGCATAGCACCACTGCACAGAATTAAATCTATGGCTTCCTTGTTTTCAAACATGTCCTAGCTATAGTGCACCCTAAGAAATACTGAAATAAGATCACTTTATTTGCTCGTGGCAGGATCGGCTCGCTGACAGTTCAGAGGATGCTCTCAGAGTGCTTGTTACATGCGGATGTTCTCTGCAAACTGTGAGTACGTCACACTAAAGGCTTGGCTCTCCTAATTTATGCATACCTTAAGGAGGTGTGGTATTGCCAAGAAAAAGATGTACCATTATGTCAAGAGGTGCTGTACTGTCATAAAAATAGGTACCATACCATCATTTAAAACAAAGTTTCGCTCTGGCATACCAAGTTATTTTATTAGATTTATTTGGTATTTTTTTATTTTCAGGTTATAGTAATACTCCTAACAAAATAATTTAAAATACTTTCATTAGTATCTATCAGCATAAATACACAATCATAAACATATTAATAGTATAAATGTAAATATATCCTAAAATTAATTTGAAAGGTATCTTACATGAGTTGTTCAGTAGGTAGAAAGCACGGCAGCGTTAGGCGTGGGAACAACCACAGGTCCGTGTGGGGGCACGGGATGGTGCTGCTGCAGGTGATGTGAGGGTGGCACCACCACACCTCCTGGTGGGTTATGAAGGCTCTGGCCATCTGCAGAGTGCTTACGAAGATGCCGTAGCATGTTTCCCTTCTCCACAAATGTTTTGCCACAGTCTGGACAGGCATGGGGCCGATCTCCGGAGTGACTTCGCCGATGAGAAACTAGGTGGCCCTTACACATGAAGTCCTTGGGACAAAGGTCACAGCGAAAAGGTCGCTCAGCGGCGGCACCCTTGTTGTGGGAGCGCTGATGGAAGAGCAAGTTGCCCTTGAGTGGGAATGCCTTGCCACATTCCTGGCAAGCGAAAGGGCGCTCACCCGTGTGACAACGCATGTGGTTGACGAGGTGCTCTTTGCGTGTGAAGGGTTTGGAGCAGACGTGGCAGCAATGAGGTGTCTCTCCTGTGTGTTGGCGCAAGTGGTTGGTCAGATGTTCCTTGCGTGTGAACGTCTTGTTGCAGAACTCACAGCGGTGCGGCGACTCACCTGTGTGGATGCGCACATGGTTGGTCAGATGCTCTTTGCGAGTAAAGGATTTCGAACAGAAGTGGCAGCGATGGGGGGACTCGCCCGTGTGCTGACGCACGTGGTTTGTCAGGTGCTCTTTGCGCGTGAACGACTTGGTGCAATACTGACACTTGTGGGGGGACTCACCTGTGTGCTGGCGAACGTGATTCACCAGATGGTCTTTGCGTGTGAACGCCTTTGGGCAGTACTGGCACCGGAAAGGGGTCTCACCAGTATGTTGGCGCACATGATTCACCAAGTGCTCCTTGCGAGTGAAAGACTTGGAGCAGAAGCCGCAGCGATGGGGGGACTCACCCGTATGCTGCCGGACATGATTCAGCAGGTGCTCCTTGCGTGTGAAAGTCTTGGAGCAGAAGTCGCAGCGATGCGGCGTCTCGCCTGTGTGCCACATGATGTGGTTCGTGAAATGCTCCTTCCGTGTGAATGATTTGCCACAGATCTCGCAGCGAAAGGGTGTGTCATTGGTGTGGGAGCGCATGTGATTGGCCAAGTGTTCTTTTCTTGTGTATTTTTTGCCGCAAACCTGACAGGCGTGGGGTGTCTCACCTGTGTGCCACATTACATGGTTCATGAAATGCTCCTTGCGAGTGAATGATTTTTTGCAGATATCACAGCGATGGGGGGTCTCGCCTGTGTGCTTGCGTACATGATTAACCATGTGTTCTTTGCGTGTGAATGTCTTGGCACAGAACTGACAACGATAGGGCGTCTCACCTGTGTGGCACCTTGTATGATTGTCCAAATGCTCTTTGCGAGCAAATGATTTCCCGCACACCGAGCACGCATATGGTTTGTCTGTTGCATGTCTTTTCATATGACGCTCCAGGCTAGCTGCATTGGCAAACACGTGGAAGCAAACAGAACATGTGTACATACTGCCACCAAGGTGGCATTTCCCATGTCGTGTGAGTTCTGCAGCACATGTGAAGGCTTTCCCACATACCTGAAATCAAAATAACAATGTCATAAGGGAAGCTCCAGTAAATAAAAAATAAACAGGGAAACTGAAATAAACTGCAAAAGAAAGAACAAATTTTAATAAAAAACTTTAACCAAAAGAACACAGTTTACTTGGGAGCTGTAATAAAAAGAACAAAGTCAACTAAGTGTAGTAATAAAAAGAACAAATTCAACAGGAAAACTGCATAAAAAGCTAAAAATCAACTAAGAAGCTACAACAAATATAGCCACATTAGAAAAAGATACTCCAGCAAATAGAATGGAACAATGCTAAGAAACAAAATTAAAACAATGCCAACATGGATTGAAACCACATTTGATTAACAGCAGTTAGAAAATTCAAATCAAATTTGAAAAAATTTAATACATGCTTTGACTGTGTTTTTTTAAAAAATAATATTTGTATTATATATAGATAAATGATCCAGTTATAGAATTTTCAGGAATGCAATTTATATTAATGAGTGTAGGTTGTAATGATACTGATATGGACCCCTCTAATATATTCAAAAAGTCATGGATGAAGTGTAATTTTCTTTAAAGTACTATTTGTAAAATATCCTTTCAATACTTCATCCATGGAGCATCACGCACTTTTCAGAAATAATGTCGAAGGATTGCACCATTAAAGCTTATTTTTTCTTTCATAAAGCAACTCCATAGTGTTTATCAAAAAAAGCAAGTTACGCTACCCAATAGGAAGCTAGCCTTCACAACACCTGTCGCCAGAGCGCTTTCGATTAATTGGTTTTGACACTGGTCACAAGAGTTCCAAGAGGCAAGGGGTAGGTCATATATAAGCTGTTTGTGCTTATGAACACACACAGTGCCGGTGACATAAACCTAAAGAACATGTGATATCATGACAGTGCCACTAACTGAAATCCATAGAGTACACAGAAAATCTTAGCGAGTAAATAATCTGTAGATCAACGAATATTGTATAATTTTACAAAATATCTTCGTAACGAAGATAAAATCACTTTAATAAATCGTGTGAAACATTAAAAGTCGTATTTATTTCATTAAAATATCGTAATAATTGGCGGTTGATCACAGGGCTATAATTACCAATTATATCACAAAATAAACCATATCTTCATAATTGGCGCCCAACGTGGGGCATAATAATTCCGTATTGTACTAATTGGCGCGCAATCATGAGGCTATAAATACCAATTATCTCACGATATAATCTGTATTTCCATAATTGGCACTCGATCACGGTGCTATAAATACCAAGTATCTCACTATTACAACAGTAACTCTTTAATTGGCGCCCAACCTGGGGCTATAAATACCAATTATCTCCAACAGTAACGTTTTAATTGGCGCCCAACGTGGGGCATAATAATTCTGTATCATAATAATTGGCGCCCAATCACGGGGCTATAAATACCAATTATATCACGATATAATCCATATATCCATAATTGGTGCTCGATCACGGGGCTATAAATACCAAGTATCTCACAATTACAACAGTAACTCTTTAAAGTAAAACCAAATAAAAGCTTATCAAAGTGTTTAATAGCAATATAAATGTGCATAATCAGAAGAAAAATAAAATTATTCAAACAATGTGTGGAGTTCTAGTAAAGTTACTATAAAGTTTGTCTAACATTACCTATCATTCATTAGTGAGTAAAGGGTTGTACATTGATCTTAAAAATAGTATCTTAACGTTTGTGTTCAATGCGGACTGGCGTGGTGCTGGAATGTAATGTTAAGAACGGAATTCTCAGTCACCAGATGAATATCACTAGCCAAATTACTTATGACACTGTGCTAACAATCAGTCAAGAGAGATTTCCCAATCCCTTTCTTCACACATTGAACATTAAAATGCATGCATTCCCTGTCAATTTAATCTAAATGCATAAAGTCAGCAGAACATCACACATATCCAAAATAATACTGAAGTATCTAAATTAATTTATTCTTACAATATATTAAAAACATTTCATAGTTCATATTCAATTGGAGGTAATGAAGGGCTTTGAAATGTACACACAGAAAGGGGAAGATAGGGGGGGGGTGTGTGTGAAGGGATAGATGCAAGATTTTTCCAAAAATAAAATGGGAGCATTTAATCATACAAATTTTTTTTTTTTTTTTTAATTTGAAGAATATGTTTACATTGCTAAATTCAGCCAAGTTCTTGACTTTAATACAAAATAGAAATACTAAAAAAAAGAAGCCAGCTTTCACTTCAATCAGGGAAAAGCACCAGTTGTGGATGAACTAACTGTGTAAATGATAAGAGCTCCAGGAAAAGTAGGAATACAATGGTTATACAGGATGTTGAGTGTGATAGGAAGGAGAATATGGTACCAGAAGACTGGAAGAAAGGGATTATAAAACAAATTTTTAAAACAGAAAGATGTATAAGAAGTGTAGGGGAATAGTGATCATATGCTACTTTAAAAAAATATATGAGAAGTTACTGAATGTGAAAATAGGAAACAAAATGGAAGGAAGATGGAGAAAGAAACACCATGGATTTGGGAACAGAGGTCTACAATAGACTTGATCATCGCTATACGAAAGCTGATAAAAATAAAGTACACAATTGAGAAGGACTTGATGGTGGTATTTTTTATGGATGTGGAGAAGGCATATTATTATAGTGTGGATGGAGGAGGCTTAAGTTGAAAGAGGAGTTGTAATGAGAGTGATGAGCATGTATGAGGATAACATGAGTTGTGTTAAAACAGAGAAGGGTTGGATGGTGTGGTACCAAATAAAAAATGGAGTGAACCCAGGAAGTGCTCGTTCACCACAACTATTTACAATGTAAATGGTCATGCATAAAGTTGCCAGTAAAATCGGCGAGGAAAAAATGAAAGCAATAAGGTTTGCTGATAACCTGATGGTATAGGGGAAAAAGGAAGAGAAAGAACAGGAACAGCTACAAGAATGGAATGAGGAAGTTAAAGGGTGTGGAATGAAATTTAACATGGTGAAGTGTAAAGTGATGGTAGTGACAAGGAAGAGGATAAGGCCTAGTAAAACTATAAAGTTAGATGGAGTAGAGCTGAGAAAGGCACAGAGTGTAAAATAGCTTTGAAGTATGATTGAGGCGAAGGATGAGAGGAGATGATCTAATAAGAATAGTGTAGCGGGGAGAGTAGTTCAATAGGTGTGTAAGAGATCTGCTATAGAGAACAGAAGTGCCCCTGAAGTGTAAGAAAGTGCTGTATAGGGAGTAGTTTGTACCTACAGTCACATGTGCAGCAGAAACATAGACATTGAATGTAGGAGCATGTTAGATGTTGCAAGGAGAAACAAGATTAGGAAAAAGTGAGGGGAGGGTGTAGGGAGTACATGAGATAGTAAATGAAGCAAGAATGAAATGGTATGGCTATGTAATGAGGATGTAAAAAGAGAGGATGTCAAAGAAAATTATGGAAATAAAGTATATAGGAAAAAGACCACAAGGGAGCCAAGAAAAAGTTGGGAGGAGCAGATAGCAGAAAGTGTGCAGGTGAGAGGAGAGGAATGGAATCAAGTAGTAGAAAATATTTGGCTTGAATAAAAAACTGATCCAGGCCACAGGCTGGAAACATTATTGAATGTAAAAAAAAAGTAAGTAAAATATAAATTAGTGTAAATTGTAAGTATACCCTATAGGTCTAGTATGTAACCTATTAGTACATTATTAAGTGCAAAAATAAACCATTGAAATTATAGTATCTAAAGTCTACACAAAATAATCTTTTAATGACATCTGCTTGAATTGAGTGTGCATTTGTAGAAGTTAAGTAGTCCAATAAAGATGGGAATCATAATGCCATTCTGAGACCTGTATGTGATTTTGACTGCAAGCTAATAATAGCTACTTCAGTTAATAAAACTACAAAAAAAGGTAAGATATTAAGTAGGAACTAATACTGCCACCTAACTAGAAAAATGTTAGGTATGCATTTAGAAAGGGCTCTCACCAAGAGCAGGCTTGCAAAATATCAGTGGGATGTACAGACCTGACAAGTAAATGGCTTCCTCTCAGTGTGGTAGCGGCGATGGACTATCAGTTGGTACCGGAAAGGGAAAATCTTGCCACAGATGTCACAGATATGCGTGCCTGGAGTGGTGATGACTGCAGTTGGTAAGGTGGGCACACTGCTATTGGTAGAGCACGGTTCGCCAGTACATGATTTATTACCCCCAGTCCCGCTTGAGCTTGAGGTGGTTGGGGTAGTCTGTGCAGGGACGCCAGCAGCTGCCATCTCATTCTGGAGCTTTCCGAAAACCTCATGATAGGCAAGGAGTTGGTTGATATCTTCAACATTGACCTAACAACAAAGAATCATACAGTGTCAACTAGGTGTAGTTTGTGACGTATTCTATTTAATATAGTTAAATGGAGCATGAAGCGTAGGATGATACAAGTATTTATAGTGTGGGTTGTACAATTTCTGCCAAATATATTGGAGGTAGAGGTGATATTAACAAAGAGGTAAATTGGATGTATATTTTTCCGGTAGTTGTGTTAAAAAGCATGTTTTTGAAGAAATTATTTGTTTATATGGTACTGTATTTTGTACATACTTTCAATGAGGCCTTTTTAAAATATTCTACACAATGCATCAGCCACAAGGTTGCCTTTATCATTGATATTGATGATAGTAAATATAAATGCTTCTAATTATATGGGCCAATGTATCAAGTTAATTTAATTAGGGTGCTGAATCAGGGTGGCCACTCAAACTCTAGAATAAGATTCTAGCGTAATTCAGGGCAAAATAAAATTATTTTTTAGATTTATTAAAAGGCTGTTCCTCCTATTGTGAGGCTTTGAACAAATATTTACAAATGAAAATGTTTTTTAACTACCGAATTTTAGTACCTGAGGAAGTATTAATAATAAGTATTTCCACCCAATGCCTATAAAGCTAATAAATTATTGGAGTATTACCAAATTCATCACAGTACAACTTAATTAGGAAGTTAAATTACTTCATGATTAGTCTTTGCTAAAAAAAAAATTGTTGAAAAAATTATTAATGATTCAGCAAGAAATGCTTTTACATGTATGCCAACACAAAACATTTTTAGTTGACATTGTTTTGAATTGGTGGAATTAATTACTATGCAAATTTTGCTGTTTTTACTCGAAAATACAAATTTAGTTTTTCCAATTTTTTTTTTACTTTTTTAAATTTGGTAATTGCCATATCATGCAATATAATTTTCAACATGAAAACACTGGCAAGTATGCGCTATGCTAGGGCTGCAGTTTTTACAGATTGTGTCCATTTAAAGGTATAAAATGTATAACAGGATACTTGAATATTTTCACTGATGTTCAGTTTTTATTTTGTAGACTAAGAGCCAAAAAAATCACTATTCCTACTTTTGCCCATTATGATTCCTGATACTTCAATTTCTATTTCGAAATAGGGGTGGGGTCCTCGAATTCTTAAGAATATTCAAGATTTGATTTGATTTGATTTGAATCATCTCCACACATATACTAACTTAGGTATGTATTGTACATGATTTGAATCATCTCCAAACATATGCTAGCTTAGGTATGCATTGTACACAATTAGTATCCTTTCCACACATATTCTAGCTTAGGTATGCATTGTACATTATTTGAATCCTCTCCACACATATTCTAGCTTAGGTATGCATTGTACATGATTTGAATCATCTCCAAACATATGCTAGCTTAGGTATGCATTGTACATGATTTGAATCATCTCCAAACATATTCTAGCTTAGGTATGCATTGTACATGATTTGAATCATCTCCAAACATATGCTAGCTTAGGTATGCATTGTACATGATTTGAATCATCTCCAAACATAT
>CABFWB010000217.1:375850-400208 GCA_902151455.1 Timema bartmani
ACATCACTACATCATAATGAACTGAAGTTAGTGACATTTACTATTAACAGTCCATCCAATGTTGACATCTAGCTGGTTGTATCTTGTAAACAGACATCACTACATCATAATGAACTGAAGTTAGTGACATTTACTATTAACAGTCCATCCAATGTTGACATCTAGCTGGTTGTATCTTGTAAACAGACATCACTACATCATAATGAACTGAAGTTAGTGACATTTACTATTAACAGTCCATCCAATGTTGACATCTAGCTGGTTGTATCTTGTAAACAAACATCACTACATCATAATGAACTGAAGATATTGACATTTACAACTAACAGTCCATTCAATGTTGACATCTAGCTTGTTGAATCTTGTAAGCAAACATCACTACATCATAATGAACTGAAGATATTGACATTTACAACTAACAGTCCATTCAATGTTGACATTTAGCTTGTTATTATTATTATTATTATTATTATTATTATTATTATTATTATTATTATTATTAGCACCGCGTCTAACTACCCATTCGGGTTATACGCACTTACGCTAATGTGTAATGGTAGGGTGATTGTGAGACGAAATGGAGGACCTACAGTTTAACGTGGAATCCGAACCACGGTGGAGGCCTGGCATTCCTCACATTCACAAGTTGTGATTAATACACGTCTTGTCAGAAGTGAAGGAAGGGTTTGGCAATCAGATAAATCTGTGCCGGGACCGAGGATTGAACCCCGGAACCTCAGCACGGAAGTCTGACACCTTACCCCTAGACCACCAGGTCACCTTTTAGCTTGTTGAATCTTGTAAGCAAACATCACTACATCATAATGAACTGAAGATATTGACATTTACAACTAACAGTCCATTCAATGTTGACATCTAGCTTGTTGTGTCTTGTAAACAGTAATCACTACACTAAAATGAACTAAAGTTAGTAACATTTATTGTTGAGGGTCCATCAAAAGTTGTCATTTAGCTAGCTTTCTCATGTAAACAAACATCACTATATTTTGTTTAAGCAATTAAAGAACAAATCAATAACTAATTATTCTGACATTAGGGATGAAGGCAGCTTTGAAGAAATTTATCAATATGAGCTTTGATAGAAGACGAGGCAAATCCATTGATTACATAGCCACCATTTTAATTTCAACCTTTGTCAATGGCAATCAAGTGAAATGATCCAACACCTTAGCTTGCTTGGTCAGTAGTGTGTCTATCTCCTGAACTAAGAGTATTGGGTTTGATTCCTGGCATGGCCAAAAAATATATCATTGGTGAAATTTGGGTTTACCATTTTACAATGATGAATTAACGGCCGGGGACGAGATGTTGTGCCTGTCCTAGTCTTAAGTTAAATTACAAGGCATATGAAGCTAAGACAGGCCTAGCAAACTAGTAGTGAAAAATATATGGCTTGAATAAAACACAGCCACAGGCTTGAAACAGTAATGAATATAAAGTGAATTCTTTATATTATTTATTTTGATTTGTATCATCTCCATGGCAGAGTTTTGCTAAATAACTAATTTCAATCCTTTAAAAAGTTATATTGAATAATTTTCAATCAGACTTAAAGTAATGGTATTCACAAGGAGAAAATGTAATTGAAGGAGTTTAATAAAATAACAGACATAAATTAAATATTGAATCACTAGGCTAATTTAATGAGGCTATTTAATTAATTATTATTGTGTTTTGAGTGCAACAGCAGTTTAATTGAACATTTCAAACTAAGAGTAATGGATAAATATTTTAATTTGTATTTTATGTTTTTTTAACAACAAATTATTCCCAAAATTACATATAATTTTACTTACATTTTTAAAATGTAGCTTGAAATTTATAAACCTTAGCTAACATAATTATTCATATTAACATAGAAAGTGGTCTGTTCTATTCATAGCTCTGCTGTTTGCTGAACGGATTTTTTTTTCTTCACTGAGGAAGTGCTCTAGTGATAGTAGTGATAATCTTTAAAGAGGATGGGAAAAAAACCTTCTCTATGAAGAGTTATAATCTGTGACAATTTAGTAAATTTAGATATTGCTCCATAATTGTGTAAGAAATAAACTAAAAATGAGAGTTATAATAAAATATAATTATTTAGAAAACTATTGTTATAAACTATTGAACTATTACAGAAGTATAAGGTTTTAGTTGATAATGTGATGTCTAAATATACAGATTTGGCTAGTAAATAGTCAGTACAAAATAGAGAAAAATCTTTGATAGTAAAAGTGCCCACTCAAATTCTAAAATAAATTCTAAAATAATGCTTATTAAAGAAAAATAATAATTTGCCCAACCTTTTTAAAGCCCTTTACCCCAACTGCTAGACTTTGAAGTAATGTTTCAAAATAAAAAGGTTTTGTGGTTGGTATCTTGTGCACGCCATCAGATTTTAATACAATTTATTTTTTAAATTCGAGGTTCTGGCATTACTAATGAAAGGGGAGTGATAAGGGTGGAAATTTATATAATGTTCCAAAATTTTCCAAGAGGGAAGGTGGAAAAATATATTTTTAAAACTTAAGAAAACTTTTCTGAATCTCAAAGTCTGACCTCCCAGACTTAGACTGAAAGCTTAGTCTTTGGGGCCAGGGATGCAATTTATGCCCCTGTCAAAACTAAAAAATATACATAGGTAAATGAGACTAGACATAAAGCATGAATGTGTGGCATAACGGTTAGTCACACTATCTCTTGTTGGGAAGATTCGTCACGGAATCTTACATAAATGAAAATGGTGGTGATAAAGGAAATTAGTAGGCTCTAACAAAATGGACTTGTTGAGTTTGTCCTCTCCTTCTTGTATACACTATGTAAGAATCTTATAAAAACGTTACTGAATTTTATTTGCTTGTTTGAAAACATACTTCAAGAAGACTATTAACATGGTTGAAGCAACTTGTGCAATTAAGGCCCTCACATTATGAAACCTCATTTTAAAGCTGATCAAAATAATTTAAAATCAACATCAATTTATCACCATGAGCAAAATGTATAAAATAAGGCACCTAGAGGGATTTTAACTTCAAATCTACCCCAATATATATATATATATATATATATAATTATTTTTAAAAAAGAACTTAAGAGCAAACACATCAGATTATCAACTTTCAAATGAACAAAAATTATCTGATCATTAAAAAGAAAATAAGAAAGAACGATAACTCTTTCAGCAAACCTCCAATTATTTAGCTTCAAGATTACATTTTTCTCCATTTCATGTGACAATTTTTTTCACAAAACAAAACTAAGTTATATGTTTTATATGATTAAGGCAAAGGATTTTTATTAATCCAATGGGTTGAAATGATAAAAAGGTGAGCTAAAAGAAATGCAATGGCATCCACATGTAGGCAATAAATGTGAAAACCAGTGAACACTATGTGGAAAACCCCTTGGATACATGAGGCTCAGAATTTAAACACCCTAGCCACCATCGATGGTGATCAAATAAGATATTTTAAGACTTGGTCAGTGCTGTGATTTTAACAAGCATGAATGCATAAAATCAAAAGAACAAAAATAATTTTGAATTTTAACCTATTTTCAACTATTATATGAAATTAAGAAAAATCAAACTTTAACTATTCCAAGTAAGATTTCCCTAAAATTAGAAGTGTTGAAGGAGTTTATTGTTTGTGTGATATACCTTGTACAAAATGAAAATGACACTATTAAACACCTATTGTTTTTGAGTGTCATTACTGCAATGTACCTTTGAAATATGGAAAATATCCTAAATGATCTGCTTGTGATCGACATATCAGCAATCGACTGATTGTCAAAATTGCTGATCAACACAGCCCAAGATCAAACTATTAAAATCCTGATTTTCTTAAATAAATTGAATTTTTATTCACTGCATATAAATATCGTGATCTGTATAAAATAGTATAAAATGTAATAAAAACTCAAGGTTTAAGTTCTGAATGGTACTGACCCAGCTGTGCAGGGCAAGCTACGCAGTTCCTTTGCACATGGCCCACTGCTTGAAGTTTTCTCATCCTTCACCTCAGAGGCACCTGCTGAGTCCATTTGTGTACCCACCTCTTGGGATTGTTGGAGTTCTCTATTCGCCTCAGTTTGACCTTGCTGGTGTTGATGAGGTTGTTGTTGGTGCTGATGAGGCTGCTGTTGTTGCTGTTGAGCAAGCTGCGCAATTCGATATAGTGCCTCAATGAGGACAATCATAAGAATTTTATTTAAAACTGAATCTTGGAAAAAATTATGAAAATAAGTGGATATATGAATAAAGCGGAATGATATAAAGTAGAGAGAGTAACTAAATGTTCATCTTACTTGTTATAATGTGTTCATTATCACATTCATGCATTAATATTAATGGTTTGGGGTCTGGTTAAGTTTTTTCTATAATAATGTGAAATATAATATATTATATCAAATGAAAGAAACTGTTTACATAGCAGTTGGAATATGTAGATATTACTTTTAAGGGATACATTTTGTGGTTAGAACCTAGATTTTTATGTATGCATAGTTTAAATATTCCAATGTTAATTTTGAAAATTTAAGGTAGGTCTAGTTATAGAGAGGAAAAAAATCTGGCATTTGATGTAAAGTAAATAACAAAGTTTACAAAAAAAACTAACTTTAGATTTTACACTAAAATGGGTTATGCATAGCAGCCATTTCAGTGACCATCAACTTCAGCAGGGTTATAGTAAAATAAAGTCTAAAATAACTAATTGGTTTGAAATCAGAAGGGTAGGGGGGAGGGGACTTCAAACCTGGTACTTCTACTTATATATGAAGAGGTTGGGGTTTATTATCCTGATCTTCAAGATTTATTTCATCCCTTTAGGAATCACACGTAATCACACTCGTGTTATCACTGTCAGCTGCCACTCCTACTTGTTTCGATCTTTCACTTTCACTGGAATATAAATCCTATTCAGTTCCATTATTTTACAAATTCAGAATCACTGCTTTCATAATCACTAACAAAGTGATCACTCTCGCTTGAGCTATCAATATAAATATTGCAAGTATTTCTGTGTCTTAAATCACAGCTATCCTCTTAGTAACCATGTTTACAAACAAGGCCAAAGATAAAACTCATAAAGTAAAAAGTTATAAAATAATGTTCATGTTCAATATAGCAAAACTCTAGGTGCAGAGACAAATAAAAGTAGCTTGAACATACGAGAATGCAGTGGAAATAAAATCTACTCTATCTGTTGACTTAATACTGAACTAAGAGCTCGAAAACATGGGATCGCTGTGAGCGACACTGGAAATTTTAGCAAATGTTTCGCGCATCGCTCTGAGCGACGTTGGCACTCAAAGGGTTAAAACACTAAGAAAAACATAGTATTTACAGTTTTTCTGGCAGGCCACGGGATGGAAAGAAACAAAATAAGTAGGTTCAGGTAGTCAACAAAAAGAAATATGTTAATTATATTTTTACTAATCTTTATTATTCTCAAAAATGAGTAATGCCAAGAGATAGCTCAAGAAATCAATAACTCTTTTGTATTTGAAACTAAATACTGTATGCACAAATTAACATTTTAGTCCTCACAGGATATACAAGGCGTTTTTTGAAAGTATGTACTGTATGGCTATTAAAAATAGAGACAATTTATTTTTAAACAATTTTATTGTTACAATAAAGGCCATACCTTAAACTACTTTTCTACATAGTTTCCAACAATATCAAGGCATTTGTCATAGCGTGGCACCAACTTATGAATACCCTCTTCATAAAATGAAGTCACTTGTGAAGACAGCAAATGTTGCATAGCTCTTTTGACATAGCCGTCATCGTTGTTGTAGTGCTGACCAGCGAGGAGCCGCTTCAAATGCAGGAAGAGGTGAAAGTCACTTGGTGCTAAGTCTGGGCTGTAGGGGGAATGAGTCATTTCTTCCAAACCAAATTATGTGATGAGCTATTGGGTTCGACCAACAACATGCAGCTGAGCATTATTGGGAAGCAATACATCACCGCGATTCAACATTCCTAGTATTTTATTTTGTATTGTGTGATGCAATTTCTTCAAGATCTCATCGTAGGATGCAACATTTATTGTTTCACCCCCTGGCATGAAATCAATCAGCAAAACTCCCTTTCTTTCCCAAAAAACAGTGTACATGATCTTCTGGGTTAACATTTTTTACTTGAATTTCTGCTTTTTCAAAGATGTGGTGTGCCTCCACTCCATGGACTGCTGTTTTGATTCCAGCATAATGTGAGACATCCATGTATCATCACCAATGATGATGTAGCTTAGAAAATCATTACCTTCATCAGCGTATTGCGTGAGAAAAGTCAAATCCCTGTCAAGTCGCTTGTTTTTGTGCAGCTCAGAGAGAATTTTGGCATCCAGGGTGAGCATAGCTTCCAATATTTAAAACTATCTGTAACAATTTCATAAAGAACAGTTCTTGAAATCTTTGGGAATTCCCAATAAAGTGACAAAATCATAAACCGCCTGTTCTTAGGAATTTTTTTGTTGATTTTCTGCACCAAATCATCATTAATGAGAGATGGCTCCTCACTATGTACCTCATCATGCACGTTTTCACGTCCTTTGTTAAAGTGTATAGTCTGTTTCCTCACCATTCCATCACTCATTACATTTTTACCATAAGCTACACTAATCTACCAAATTATTTGGGCTGGTTTCACATTTCTTGCAGTCAAAAAACAGATAACAGACTGTATTTTACAGTCGGTGGGTCCTACAACAACTGTCTTAAACGTTTTAAACATTTAAAACAAAACATAAAAAAAACATTGCTTCACTCGTAATGGTGTCTTGGGTAAGCTAATGTATGAGGGAGCTCAAAGATGACCGAAGAACTCTTGTGCCCATATTTGGAAATGATACTTACTTTCCAAACACGCTTAATAGTATTCCAGTACCATGGTGGTTAGAAATTTAAATGTATCTTAAATTTTGACAAAATTATGACTAGTTCATTTCAAGTCTTATTGCAAACCATTTTCTAGTATTGTCTAAATTTTAATATTTTAAGGTGTTAAGCCTAAACACGTCTAACTTACAACTTTAAATTATATACAAGTGAAGTTTTTGTCCACAACTTCAATAAAATCAGTTACATGCTCGCTTTAATTAAACCTAAAACCTTCCTAAAAGATTGATTAAATCATAACCATGAATAACCGGCCCCTTGGTATAGTGGCCAGTGCACCTGGTTACAGATTCGAATCCTAACTGATACCATCGGTATTTTTCCCGAAAGGGTAACCAGCCTAACAGTCAGAAGGGACTGGTTAATTAGGCTTAAGTTAGGTTAAGAGGTTATATTGGTTTCATGCCTTCATATTCACTATCATCATCACTTCATCTCATTGGGACATGGAAAGAGCTTCCAATGAAAGAATATACAATTAGTACATTCAGGCATCCCCTGGGAAATGGTACATAAGTTCTGGCTAATCTTACCACCATATATATTAGAACTATATCTCACTATTTTTCTGTTTATATCCGACATGTTTCTGTATATGTACTACCAGACATTATCTTTTGAAGCTTAACTGTATTGCCATATGGGTGAGTTATGCGTTCTCACTAGCACCATCAACAGCTAAACACAGTGCCTATAAGGTAGGGATGTGGAAAGGATATGTACTTGCATTTGTTTATAGGGAGAGGGAGAAACCACTGTGGGAAAAACACACTTAGTATTCTTGACTCGATGGTGATTCAAACCCTTATCTCCCCACCAAGGGTCTGCCAGTATATTGCAAGCATGACACCTAAAACATTCGACCACAGATGAAGATTTGATTCAAGTACTTCATTAATTAATCATAATAATATATAAATACCTGCTGTTGGTGTTGCTGTTGTTGTTGTTGCTGTTGTTGCTGTTGTAAATGTTGCTGCTGCTGTTGATGATGTGGCTGAGAAATGTGTTGTTGCTGGTGGTTCATGTTCTGCTGAGTTGATGCCATTTGTTCATTTGCTTGGTGATGAGACTGTACAGAGTTGACAAGCTGCAGATCACATTGAACCTAGTCAAAACAGAATCTCAAACGTTGACAAACACATGACAAACTGCAGATTTCAATGAACCTGGTGACATCAGAACCACACACATTAGTTAGTATCCATATAAAATTGACAAGATATGGCCAAAAATAAACCTAATGATAAGAGGACCATATAAAGTTGACAAACTTCCGGTCACATTGAACCTAGTAACATAAGAATCACAGACGTTACCAGCCAAACAATATTGACAAAGTTTAGGTCACATTGTTACTAACCACACAATGATGTAAAACTGCAGGTTCCATTAATCTGGTGGAATCAGAATCACACATGTTAGCAACCAAATAAAATTTACAAACAGGGTCCAAAAATTAGAATGGTGCACACCAAAGGAGAGTTTCTTTAATTTTTTCCAATTAATTTTTTTTTTGGGGCATCCATACAAACAACAACAAAAGCCAATTTCCAATGATAACAAAATTACTAGAGTAAAATCATTCTATATGATTTTTTTAAATAAAGAAAACTCGCCTAATGCACCTAATACGTTCTGCCATATTGTGTGACATTGTGCGGAACACCTCAATTTGAATTCTTGCATAGATGTCCATCCATATAAAGCTGTTGATATGTTCAAAAACTAATTTTTGATTGTAAAACTCCAAGGCATTCTACATAACAAGCCTAATTCTTGCAAGTAGTAAAGTATTGTTTTATCTCAATTGCATCGGAGATATTTTGGCACATGATAATATTTTTTGGTGCAAATTATTTATAATGTTAATAGCAAAAACTATCCCAACCAAACTTAACCTAACCTTTTATTTACGAATAAATAAAAATTTTGATGAACTAGTGTTTTTAGAATATCTTAAAGAGAAGAAATTGAAGGAACAAGATAGCATTATAGAATAGGAATCTATAGGATGATGCGACAAAATAATGTTTGTGAATACATTATTTAGATGACAAATATTTATGGATCCTGGGATTTAGTAAAAAAATATGTTGTCAACATTTGAAAGGTTAGATTATGTTTGTTTGTGATAGCTTTTAGTAGTAAAAAATGTTAGCTATTTCATATTAAAATACTTTTGATGCAAGTTTTGATATTATTTTTAATAGTGATGTTTGTCTGTGAATTAGGTGAGTTTCCTTAAAAGAATGAAACAATATAGAATTATTTTACAATTTATAATTGGTGAAATGTGGGTTTACCCTTTCACAGTGATTAATTAACGGCCAGTGACTGAATGTTGTGCCTATTCTACTCTTAAATTAAATTATAAGGCATGTGAAGCTCTGACAGGCCTAGCAAGACGGTAGTGGAAAATATATGGCTTGAATAAAAAACTGACCCATGTTACAGGCTGGAAACAAAAGGGCTGATTGATAGGAAAAAAATGTTACAGTATTAGTTCTGCTATTATTGAAAATTTGATTTTGTTGTGTTTATAAATGATTTAAAAAAATAAAACTTATCATTATATGACATCGAAAGAAATTAAAGAATCTCACCCTTGGTGCGCACTACTGCTCCCCTAAAAATGAGCCTGGTGACAGAATAACACAAGCTAGTAATCACATATAGTTGACAAACTGTATGTTACATTGAACTTAGTGACATAAGAAACACACATGTAGTAACCACTAGTGGCATATTCTCCGGGTATGCTAGTCCTTCGCCGCATACCCATACTAATATGGACTATTTTTGTGATTCAATGTTGTTTGTGAAAACTATGAGAATATTAATATTTAAACTAAGATTAAATATAAACTTTAGATGTAAAAATATATTTAAATTTTGAAAATTAATATTTATTTATTTTCTAATAATAGCCTGTCGTGCTTTAAGTAGTTGTTCTTCATAAGCATCTACCTACCAGCTTATAATCCCCAGGACCTGCTGTTTGAAAACAGAAAAGCCAAGGTGGAGAGATCCTACCTAATGAGATTGACCAATCTCTAAGTGGTACCAAACATTTACTTTTCCTTAGCCAGCAAACAGTGGCCAATGAACTCGGGTTTTTATACCCCAGGGCCTACTACTATTCTCATAATGCAAGATGAGCACTGTGCCTACTATTGAAAAAAATATTCAAAATCACATTTATTATTTGCTAAGCTAAGTTATTATAGTTTGAGTAAAATTAAATATAAAAAATGTATATAATAATAGCTAGTAGGAGTCTGCAAATCATCTAAACAAATATAAACTTCGACTTTGCTACGAAAGTAATCAGAATTTGACAATTATGAATAACTGACAATAATGGTCAATAAGTGCCATTCTGGGCCTGGATTCACTAACGGGAGCAAATAGTGGCGCCGGCGCAAGTTTGAAAGATGTGCCCAAATCCCTATTCACAAAAAGAAGCAGGCGCAATTTGAGAGCAAAGTTGCGCCTTTTATTTGTCACCACTCAATAGTAAGTGCAACTATTAAATCATGATTGTCACTTCAATAAATTTAAATGGTGGCATACTATCGTATTGGCTTAAAATACAATTAGTTACCTAACTGTACTCCAATTAATAATTAGTAAATTAAAATATAATATGTCTGTTAATCACAATATTTGTTTCAATTTATATAGTGGTAACAAAGCAATTACTTACCTTTTATTGTTGAATTTTTATATTCAAACAACGCAATGGCATTTCTTTCATTATTACAAAACAGTACGTCAAACTAAACACCACAAACTGTGAAATCTTTGTCTAGATCCAAAGAGGTTTGTATTCCTCCAAGTCCAAAGACATCTCGTTACTAAATATGGCTGTTAGTATAGCTTTAAAATAAGTTTTAAAGTTTCTATAAATGTTTTATTAATGAAACTTAAGCTTTAAACTAATAATATAAATAAATACTAAATCAGGGTGGCTACAAAACATATTTTACAAAATTCCCTGACTTGTCCAGGTTTTCCAGGCAACATTTTTCAATTTTCCCTGACTACTTTTTTCCAGTTTTAATGGTGGATGAAGACTTGTTTTATTTATTATTGATCATATAGTAAAAAAGTTTGTATCTACTAAACATAAACAGTTTTATCAGTTATTTTTAAAATTAAAATGTTATTTTTGCATCATGCATTATCTACTGTTAAGTCAATGTTATTTTAAATAATTATTTATCATAGAATCCCTCAAGTAAGGAGTGTAATTTAACAATTTCCAGCTAATTTAGAAGAAAAGGTAAATAAAATCTCTTTTTAAATAATTTACTTACAGTAAAATATAGTGTTAATGTCTTAGCAATAGAGTTTTTCTTATCACCTTGTCTATGATAATTATTCTAGTGTGGTAGTGATGAGGAAGAAAGCATTTTAAAGCTAATCTAGCCACCTCTGTGTGGAAGGAGAGTGGGAAACCATTTAGGGAAAACTACCCTCAGTAGACCCGACCAGGATTCTAACCTCGATTTTGCCATTCTCAAGTTGATAGAGTACTAATCTGAGAAAGTCTGCCCTGTATTTGAGGTAGTTCAAGCATTTAAATAGTTTCTGGAGCATACATTCTCAAGTTGGGAGGCTCATTTGTATCCAAGCAGTAATGTATGAGGTGTGTTAGGATTTAAAAACTAGTTTTATTTTTAACTTGACTTCGACAATCCACCTGATTTCCTCCCACCAAGATCTGAGAGACATTTTATTCATGTACACTCCATTTAACTAAAATGATAGCAGTCAGCTAATAATATAGGGTCATAGTGTAATCTTTCAAGGTAAGCTTGCTACCTTTGATGGTAAAAGATGGGTACCAATTAATTTTACTCTTTGTATTAATAGATTTTTGTTTTTCCTGATACTTCTTGTGTAGCTATAAGCCTTTAATTACAATGAGATAATTGAGCATAGGTTAAACAGACAGAATTATGAAAATGTACATGCATTTGCATGAAGGGATAGTGGAAAACTATTTAGGAAAAAGAACCCACAGTTTACCCAACTGTGATTCAATCCCTGACCTCCTCATCATTGGTAAACCAGACTAAATGAGTTTGAAATTTAGTCCTCGTGCCCATCGATGTGTGTCTGTCTCTCTTAAGCAGCCAGGAATGACCTCATACCACTCATAGCCCCATTATTTTTACTTAAATCTCTGAATACATAGATATTGTGATGGTCTATACTCGACATGGTTCTGTGTTTGTATATTCCATTTTATTTGAGTGGATAATAACTATCAATACTATATTATTTTTATGTGCTTCATGTATAGTTCGGGTGTACTTTTATGATTTCGAAATATGTAGAAGGCTGTAAAAGTGGACATTCGAACAAAGATATGTATAAGTAAAAAAAGAGAACATATGGGAGTTGGGAGGGTGAGATTTCTTAAGATAACATGAGGATGATGGGGAAACCATGAATGTTTGATAACCACTGTTCTAGAGGTACCCATGTTCAAATATTTTACGTGGAAGAATCCCTCTTAGCTCAGTGATTAAGGATCTTCGGCCCCAAAATCACTTCTACAACTTTGAGTGTAGCATACTTATTAATTTTTAGAATACACCACTGGGAGACACACAGATTTGACAACCTGCAGGTTACAGTGAACTTAGTGACAAAAGAACAACACAAGCTAGTTACCACATAAAGTTGACAAACTGCAGATCACATTGAACTTAAGGTATTAGTAAAACCCACCTTATTGCAGCTCAAAGAGCTCATATAGAGTGATCCACAATTCAACTAGCTCATCAAACATGCAAAAATGACAAACCTTGTGTAAAATTGAGTTTGGTAACAGCAGTCGACAATCCTCACCAATACACAGTAATGAAAATCCTCACGCAAAATTATAAAGAGGTCATTCATAAACCAAGTCAAGCCAGTGGCGTATTCGGAGAAAATTAATAGGTATGCTGTACTCTTAAAGTTTCAGGGGAGATTTGGGGGCGGAAGAACCCTAATTGCCATCGGTCAGAAAGGTCAAGGGATTCTTCCTATATGTTGGTAAAGTGCTGTGATCCAACTATAATGTTCCAAAATGGAAAACTATACGATGCACATTTCTATATCCAAGCACATTTGAAATCTGGTACCAAAAAAAGCAACAACTTTTTTTTTCTCTATTATACAAAACATCAACATCTTAAGATCACATAATATTGAATAAAATGTTAGTGAAATCAAGTGAATTTTAGTGAACCATAATATTATATAATCTCTGAATTCCTACAGAAAGTGTACAAGAGGTTGGAAAATTTTTGTGCATACTATAGTGCTTATTAGTCACCTTACATGCAAACCCTGACATTGATTGTGAGGGGTGGGTAGTAAAGGAGTATTTTCAGAATGTTATTAAGAAACACGTGTCATACAAAGCCTGGAATAGAGCATTAGAATAGTTTATGACTTAAAGAAGTTAACTCTTGTTCCACTCACTTGACAATGTACCTGGTTGTCGCCACATCTTTCCACAGTGCATGTTCCCTTGTCAATCTTATTCTTGTCAGAGTTATCTAGCGGCCCTTGGTCCATGTGAAGACCTGCTACCTGTATATTACACAATCACATACAGTAAGTACTATGGCATTAACTGTTTCATGGTGTGGAACTATATAATGATGGTGTTGTGTTGTGGTGGTTTTTGCAACTATTACACTTAACACAGGAACTATTGATGGCTTCATTTAATTGAAGGACTACAGCCACATTAGTAGCGAGAGGGGATGGTAAAACACTTCCAATAATCTCAGATGAGCTGAACCTCAACCTCCCTAATCTTTTCTATTGAGTGTCCGACACCTTAAATTGTGTAACTGCCAATGCAGATGTTGGCAGAGGTGGTAGTATCAATGTTGTTGGAAGTAGATTAAATTCACTATTATTTTAAATCGAGAGTCAGTGGTGGTGAGCCAAACTACAAACTATCATTACTGAATGTAATTATGAAGGTGATAGTAGTGTAGGTGGTGTGCCAATGTTTTATGTAGTTACAGTAATGATGATTTTTTTTAGTTATTGGTGGTTCCATTGCTGTTTATGTTCTCAGGGGTAGTAGATGCAGCTATAACAGTGAGTAACAAATATAATAATTTGGCTATTTAATCAATTATGATATGTGCAGTCGTACAGTTGTCAATGTACTATTGCCAGCATAAAGCCCTATCGAGTCGAAGATGGCTGCGTTACCTGATAGCTATGATCTTAATTGATTAATCATATGTAGCTGATAATTTCCATAGGTCCATCACAGATTCTGCCTTAAAATATGAGTGAAGAATGAAAGTGGGCACGGGACGACTCCTGCATAGCTCATTGGTTAGAGCGTTGGCGTACTAAGCCAAAGGTCCTGGGTTCGATTCTCATGTTGAGGTGTAATTTTTCAATCTAAAGAATATGAATCCTAGATGTGGCTTTACCCGTAATTAGCAAATATAATAATCTGGCTATTCAATCCATTACATTCTGGCAATTTAATTGGGGAAAGGATGTACTTGGTGGTAGTAGTATTACCTGTGAGTGGGGGTGCTGTGGAAGAAGTGACATAGTGTCAGTTGCCATGTTTACACCAGGAGGAGGGGGCAATGCAGGTAAGCAATGTTGCTGATGCTGGCTCAACCCGTCCTGGGGCTTGCTTCCATCACAAGGCTGTGAAATATAAAAATCAAGTCCTTTCTTTTATCGATAAATTGGCATTAAAGTAAAGCTCTCATATTTACATTTTAAAAGAGAAATAAGTTTGTACATACACAATGTGTCTGTATATTTATCTAAATTTGTGCCAATTTTATATTACAAATATGTTAAAAAATGTACTATACAATATTTCGTTATAATAAACCGGGTTTTCACTAATTTTTACCTTTGAAATTCAGTGAAATTCACAGGTTTTCGCCGAATCAAGGTTTTGGCTTCCCTATCATCATCTGAAAAGAACTTTTAAAACCTGATATTCTTTTTTCAAATAAATAACTAAGCGTAGACAAGACATTTGCTTTGTTAAATTTTCACAATACTTTATGGTATTTCATCTTTTTTTTATTTATTAGTACATATATGCTAAAATCATGACAAGTACACTGTGATTAAATCAGAAAGAGAAGAAATGCAATTGACATGACAAAAAGCAAAAACATTTAAGACTCTTAGAGTTCCAACAAGACCTGCAGCTACTCCTAGTGCATTAAAATAAGTAGAGGATAATTAAATCAAATATCAAACTTAGTTAAGTGTGGTACCACTAAAGACCTACAACATATTAAACAGTTTCAAGCCCAAGGAGCATTAGTTTATTTCGTCAAATGAAAAAAATCCTATAATTACTGAAACATTATTCCTTAATGTTCTACGGGCCGGTCTTAAGGCTATGGGCTATCAGGAGGTTAAAGTTAGCAACCAGTTAAAGGTTATCAGCCACTTTAATATTTTATATGTTTTATGAACTGAATTTATCTACTGGATAAATATATATTTATGTAGAAAATGTAATGTTGGTACTCTTTTTACTGGTGCGCGCGCATGCGTATAAGCCCAGACGCTACCGCTACAACCTAGCGAGTGGGGAGAACGTTCAACATTTGTTTAATAATGGCGGCTAAACGAGTGCGAGTAAACAGTTGGCGTGACGTGGGCGCAGAAGCTAAGATGTCGTGCAAGTACTAATTTTGGTGTCTGCCAGAATGTGGTCAATAGTTGGGTACAACGTTTACAAAATTTCATTTATTGTACTCAGATTTTGATGATTTGTTCTTATATAACTATAATTATTATACAAATAGCTTGTCATTTTATATAAAAGTGTGATTTAAATGTTCTAGCTTTATATAGTTAGAGCCCGGGCCTGTGTTTACTGAACACGTGAACCAAGATTTTAACCTAAAAACAGATTCTGATAGGCGAAACCTCATTAAAAACAACGCGTTACTATGGCAACAACCATTTAAACATTCAGATAAAAGTTATCAGGTACTTGAACCACCTGATAAAAATGTGATGGATAAATACATTTTATCTGGCAGATAAATGTTATCTTGCAGTCACAAGACACACTTTTAACTTATCCACCAGATAGAAATATTTATCTACCAGATTAATATTTATTCAAGAGTCATAAGACCGCCCCTATAAGAATCAGAAATCTAAACAATTGTAATTACATTTCAATAGGTTTAAATGATTAATTACTTGTATGTAAACAGTAACTCTAAAGATTTCAATAAACCAAGTTCTCATTGCTTTTTAAGTTACTTTTCATTCTCAAAGAAATAATACATACACACTACTGTGACTTTTTGCGACACATCACAGAAGATGTATATTAAGCTAAGCCACCGAAACCATGGATACCTTAGAGATCTGTGTCCACACTCTTCACAAAAACAATAATCTGAACTAGTAACTCCTTCAAATTCCATTTCTCCTGGATTTGTTCCTTCAAATTCTCATCTACCCCACATTAAACAATCACAAATATATTATGCTTGCTCCTTAACTCCCTAATTTCCCTAGCCCTCACTAATTAACCACCAACAGTTCCAAAAAGACCTGCAGCTACTCCTAGAGCATTAAAATAAGTAGAGGATAATTAAATCAATTTTGTCTGGTGTCCAATATTATAACTTGTTGTCTATTATAATATGAATAAAAAGGTGGAGGTGATTGAATTTCCAGTTCTGTCTGCTGATGTGTATAGCATCACCTCTGAACTATTGGCTGATCTTATGAAAGGGTTAAAAGGAGAGTGGATTCAACACAACTTTAATCATGATGAAAGATTCCAATACTCTAATTTTCAGTTCAAAATATTGATGACACATGATGGGGACAAGGTTTGCAGCAAAACACAACCAAAAAAAACCCAGGGAAGATCACCCTTGAATAGACAAGGTAACAGAGGGTGGATTATAAAGATAACTCTGGTGATGTAAGCACTTACCTCTGCTGTTGGACTAGCGGTCACATTAGGACTCCTTTGTTGAATATTAATATAACTTTGGTAGGGTTGTGTGGTTAAGTATGGAGAGGTGGGGAGGAGAGAAGTGTATCACCCTTACATACAGTCATAAATGTTCAATATTCGCAAGAGATAAAAGAGTTTAACGTGCTTAGCTGCACGGTTCAGCAAAAGATGGTTTTCTTTAGGTTTAATAACCGAAGTGAAAGTAGGTCAGAGTGGACAATTCATGTATAAATAATACAGGTGAAAATCTGTATTAATGTATTTGACAAAAAACGCAAGGAAAAAACACTAATAATTGATTAGACACATACACGAAACAAAAACGCTGGTTATATTACACACATATATACAGCGGGTAAGCTCCCTCTCCAAAATGAAGCAATACAATGTGAAGTTTGTGGTCAACTGAAGTATCTACACAAGTTATCAAATAAACACAACATTAACACAAGAGAGAGAGAGAGGGGGGGACACAAAACCAATCCACCAACAAGAAAAAGGTCTAAAGGTCTGACCTCTGGTGGCATTCCCAAACAATAAAAACGGCCATAACACATGAAATAATTTCTACCCAAAATATTGGCACATGGCACACACTCTCAAAAAAGTTTGCTAGCCCTGGCCTAGAGTTCAATTCTGCTTTTATTTGAATGAAGATTGCTGTGGATCTGGTCATCCAAAGCTTGTTTTGAATTAATACCAGCCTAATACCAAAGCATGGAGTAAGATGAAAAGGGAATGAAATGCCAAGTGATCCCCTTGGCTGAAAGTGTAACTGTTACAACTGTGGTTTCATTTGGAGTAGCCTCTGAATTTCTGTAAATGATGCTTAGCATCTAAAAAGTTTGTGGCACAGTCACTATCAATGTCTGAACACATAACCCACCTTGAATAAACCTAAGTAAGGCATAAATAAAGGCCTAAATGTATTTGCAATATATGAATCAAAAGCTGAAGTCATCCTCTTTTAAATAAAAATTTTATTTCTATATAATACATTTTTAAGAAGGTATAGTAGTTTTTATGGGTTAGTGTATATGAAATTTTCAAAAATACTTGATTCCCACAGGTTCTTACATTACAATTTTGCATATTTTTTGTTTCCATTTGTCACAAAAAAATCAATAATCAAAAATCAATAAATCAATATGTAAAAACAAGTAATAAACTTTTATTAGTAGAATTTGATGGTCTTTAATTTTTGTGCATAGCATTTTTAGTAGCAATTGTATTTACAGAGATATTTACAAAAAACATTTTTATTTAACTTGAAGCCAATTTTTTTTTTAATTTGCAGCATGTGGACCATGTCTTTATGCAGATGATGTACAAGACGCAGACTGGAACGGTATTGGCAATTTTGCTCGTGATTTTTATCGTTCTGGTAATTGGCATAGTGTGGTTGGGGCAAGTGGTCTTGCGACAAAATACCTTATCAAATCAATAACCGGTGTTTTGTATGGTATGCCTCCGCCTAAGAACTGGGGCGCTATAAGAAAGATCAACATGGCTAACCAGAAACATAAAGTGGAAGATCAAGCAGGACTGTCGGCTAAGCAGACCGCTATAGAAGACCAAGGCGAATCACCTTTAGAAGATCCATTCTCTCCTGGTAAACTCAAATATATCCATTCAGCATTACAGAACAATCCAGAATATCAATCTCAAGTCATGGCACCCATGGATGTTTAAGATGGCCTCGATGTGACAGCAGCCGGAGGCGGTGGTCGATCACCGAACAAACTTTAAATGGTGTATTTGGGGGCATGGATGGCAAATGGGTACAAAGGTTAACAAACGCCAAATAGCAAGAACTATAAATACATCTTAAGAAGAAATACCTATCGATTTTCTACCTACGTATTTAAATCCAGCTGAATGGTCTTTGATTAAAGATGCTAAAAGTTCAAAGGTTAAACACACTAGTCTTACCCTTACTTCTTGTGTGTAACCCTTAGAGGGCCATAGTGTTTTTTAATTAATATTTAAAAAATTATATTGCAAAAATATTTAAAACCAAATTCCCTAACTTCTCCAGGTTTTACCTATTTTCTAGGTGTGTGTCAACCCTGGACCAATCTGTGATCTACTGGTCTGAGTTTTTGGCTACAGATACAGGTTCTAGGTTCAATCCCCAGTGATTCTAGAATTTTTTTGTGAAGCAATGGGTCTGGAATGAGGTAAAACTTAGCCTCATTAGGCCAAATGAGGAGCTTCTTGAATAAATAAGTAGCAGCTCCGATCTGGAAAATTGAAATTAATGGCCGGAGGGTTTGATTTATTGACCACATACACCCTCTATCCGCAAATGTTGGCACTATAATCGCTAACAGAGGCGGCCGCTCAGTCAGTATAGCTTGATTGTGGGTTAACACCATGGAGTGTCAACCCTGAGAATATAGCCTATCAGTATAACAAATTGCTCAGTATGTCCATAGTGTTTATACACCTGTTGCGCAGAATATAAAATCCAAATAAAGTGCCAATTATTAAAATTTAATAGAATAAAATCAAATTGTCATTCTTAGGCTAAAATAGTAAGAAAAGTGGTTATGTCTCACCCGTGGTGGATGCAGTCCATACACCGATACTTGTGGGATGGGTCCTGGGAAGAGATTAGTTAGTACCCAATACTTGGCAACACTGGAGAGAGCTACAGCCGTGCCCACGCGCAGGTCTGTCGGTGTTCCCGCATGTCTCTGCTCCTGCCAACACAAACACTTAGGTATAAGATACAGTGAATCAGGTCTTCTTAAAGCTAGGCCTACATTGGATAAAATAGAATCAATTTCTAGATGTAAACATTTTAAAGTGTTTTATAATATTGAGCTAACCAAAATTAAAAAGTATTCTGAAATTGTTTTTAATGGCATTGTTCTTTGGAATAAGGCATCTTAAATAACCTTTATTAATTATTATTATAATTATAATTATGATAATAATTATAATTATTATAATTATAGTTATAATAATTATAATATATTATTTTTATTATTATTACTATCATCACTATCATTATCATTATCATTATTACTATAATTATCATCATTACTATCATCCTTATCATCATTACCATTATCATCATCACCATTATCATCATCATCATCATTATTATTATTATTATTATTATTATTATTATTATTATTATTATTATTATTATTATTAGAAATATAATATGAAAAAATGGTGTTTTTTTTCAAAGTCAAATTTCTAATTTTTAATTAACTAATTTAGTATTTTTATTTCTGAAGGACTTTCGAAATAAAATCCACATTTTATTTCAAATTTAAAACACAATTATTTATAGATTATACAAAATGATTCTATATGTGTGTAAGTTTTGTGGCAAATTAGTTTGCATATAGCACTATCAAAGTTTAATCAACAAAGTTCAATAATGATAAGAGTGAATGTATGCCTACATTAAATATAATATTTTATGGGGTCTAAAATATGTAAATTTAGGCTTGTATGTGTTATATATTTATATAGTTTTCTTAATGGATTGATTCGGTTCTTCAATACCCTATGTTACATTGGTTATTCCCTTTGAACAAGAACTGATTTCAGTTTTTTTTTAAAGTCAGCTCTCAGTTCCTATAGTTATGAGTCTAAATCAATCTTAATGAATACATACATACAATGAAATTAATATAATTAAATATATGACCATGACACCTGCATAAGTGACAGTCTCGCCTGAACTAATTTATTGCTAACAAGTTCAGAGTTTGAATACCAGCCGGGTGTATTAAAGTGGTTTTTCATCAATGATTTTCCACATCATCTTCACAGAACTGTAGGTTCATTTTATCTAAATACTACTTTCTTAATTCCCTTTACACTTGAGTAAATATGTGCAAAGTCCGTGTGGGTAGTAAGACAAGTTGCACACACAATATCACCAAGACTAAATAATTGAATAGTCATAGTGTAAAGCCAATAAATATTTAAATTAGTTTAGGAATAGATTATTTACATTTATTAAATTTTTATATCAAAGTTTGATTTTTTTAGCACCGCGTCTTACTACCCATTCGGGTTACAGGTTTAGGTATACGATAATGTACTAGGGATGAGAAAGGTTGAATTTAGACTAAGTGTACCCACCTTTGTGTGAAGGGAGAATTAAACACAATTTAGGAAAAACCACTCTCAGTTTCCCCGACCAGGATTGGACCTTGATTTCCCTGTCATCAGCAGTTTAGTCCATTGCAAGAGTGAGAGCTTAGACGAGTGGTACTCAAACTTTTCTCTCTCGAGGCATAGTATATCTCCTCAAGATGAATCGTGGCACACTGATTGTTTAGGTTGGCAATACTTTGAACTGACGTCAAATGCGCATACACTGCTAGCCCAAAAACATAACCATTCTCTTTGAGTGTATTGTGAGAGTTGTCTGCTGGATGTTTGATGGGTTTTGAAATTAGTGAATATGTGTTGTATTTAAATTTTGTGTTTATTTCTGGTATGGTTTTAATATTAAAATGGATAAGTTTTTGGTAAAACGGAAAAAAATCACTAACGAATCTGCGGAATATCAAAGTGGAAATGAACATGAAAAGGAACAAGTTGCAAGTGTGAGTTTCATGCAATCTGCTCCGTAGGCAGTACCGTTACTTGGTACTACTCACAAGAACAACAATGGTTACCTCAACTTTGGACTTGTGTATATTGGCGCTGAAAACTGTCCGATTCCTGAAATGTGTGATGAGTGGGGGAAACTTAGTAATGAGAGCATGATTCTGAGTAAAGTAAAAATACATTTAAATACAAAACATAGTCATTTGATTGGAAAACCCAAGAAATGTTTTAGCTGTTTATTGTCATTTGGTGTAAAACAAGCAAAATCTATGGAAAGAAGAACTACAGCTGAAAAAGCCCAATTAGCCAGCTATAAAGTGGCTGAGATAGTAGCGATGAAGATGCAGCCTCTCACTATTGCTGAGGATTTGATTTTTTTTTAATACTCTACAAATTTCAGCTCATGGCCAATCTTACAATTTGAGAGATATTTATGCGAATGTTATTTTTAATATTACAAGAAGTTGAGTGGTTCAAATATTGAGACTTAATATTAAAACTTAATTGTTAATAGCCTACTATTTGTATTAAAATGTTACTTAAATTCATTTTAACTGTAGTAAGGAGAAGTAAGAATGAGTATTATAAGGAACGTTTTTGGTAAAAATGACAAATGGATGATTAATAGTTATACTTCTGAGTCAATTAACATACAAGTTATTAAAAAAGAGGGGGTGTTTTTTAATAGAAGTGATAAATAATTAATTATTCAGGGCTAAAAAATGAAATGTCAGGAATTTAATCACATATAAATACATAAGTTATTCACCTAAATGTCATCTAGAATTGTTCAAGAGACTTGAATTAAAAAATAGGAAAAATCAGTATTAGAACAAGATTCTATAAAGAAATTGAAAAACAGTTTTATTGAAACAGAAAGTGTAAATAGTGTTTGAACTGGAGTTGTTAACACTATGACAATTAATGAATGATTAGTTTGCAGAATATAGGAACCAGTCAACAAGGCCAACTATGCAGTATAAACAATTATACTAATTTGCTATTGATCTCAGGAATTAAACACTTATAATTACATAAATTAATTATCTATGTATTATCTAGGAACTAATTAAAAGCAACTTGAATTAAAAAGGAACAATAGTTAAATAAGTTCTATAAAGAAATGAAATTAAAGAGAAAAATTGGTAATTTTATAAAAACAAAAGTTCAAATATTCAAACTAAACTGCAGTGTTGATACAAATGATAATTAAAAGAGATAAATTTAATAAGATCTATGAACAGTAAATAAAGCAATTAACAATTACAATATATGATAGAAGTGTTCAAATTTGATTAATAATAAGATGGCATATTGAATGATTACTTGAAAGATAATTGAAAGATATTTTTAATAAAACCTAAAAAAATGAATAACAAAAGTTTTTACACAATGCAAACATATTAAAATTTAATTATAAATGAAACATGTTAAAATTGAAATTAAAATTTTCCCAATAACATAGCATACAAGATTAAAATATGTTATAGTAAAGCTTGTCATTAGGTCAAGATATTTTATGATTTTTTTCAGTTCCCTTGACTGAGATATTGAGGCCTGAATATTTGAAAATTTGAGTTAGTGGCCATGTAGAGGACTTTGCAAATTAAGAGGTGGAAGTGTTTAAGCCTTGGGATTTCACAGACTAGGCCTTTGGAAGTAGGTTAAAAAATTATGAAATTTTGAAGATTTGGGTTTATCCTTTTATTACCTTTTAAACAAAACCAATGCTGGATTTCAGGATAAATTTCATTCATTTAGGTGTGATTAGACAAAACTTAAAATTAAATGTTTGTACATCCACTTTAAGAGCTGAAAAATAGTTCTCGTTTCAAGTCTCAAAATCTTTTAGCTCCCAGTTTTTTAAGAATCAAATAGCCGAAGCTGTTATTTATGCTTTTTAGTGAGGAATTCTCCATCTAGATATATTCTGAAAATTGAAAAATGACACCTGGACACGGGGATTAAACCCGGGAGCTTTGGATTAGTATGCGTTCGATTCCCGTGTCCAAGTGTCATTTTTCAATTTTCAGAATATGATATTCCAGTTTTTTGTGAACATAAAAATACATAAAATTTGGCATTAGCCATGTTTAAAAAGTGGTCATACTGAAAAACTAATATGCTGAATTTTTTATATATATGTGGATGGAATATGTAGGAACATCTGTTCAAAATATAAAAAATTTCAAAAAATTATATGGAAATCATGTTGAAAGCTTTTGATAACTTTTTAGATAAACTTTATAAATAATATGTCAAATTTGAAATATCTCTAAAATGCCTGAATGCCGAATTGCATTTATAGAACACACAAAGAATTAAGTGAGATGTCCACCTACATAAAGTGTTTGTATTAGTTTGGTAAATGTTGAAAACCCTCAACCCCTTTTTCCCGACAAACTTTTTTTAGCTATCAGTTTTCTATCACATTGAAAAGTAGTTGTGAATATTCTTGCTAAATTTCACATCTCTATGTTTAAGGTTAAAGAGAACTCGAAATCCACACCCCCTCCCCGTTTACTCGTTTAGGTAGTTCTTTTTTTTTTTAAGTCAAACATTTATTTATTTATTTTAAAGAAGAGTATATTTCCCAAGTTTCATGTTTCTAGATTAAGCAGTTTCAAAGATATAGTGGTTATTAGAAAAACGCATCCCTTCATCGTTTAACACGTTTTGTTATTTTTTTCAAAAAACTGTTGAAAAGACATTTCTTAGTTTTTTAAGAAGAGTATTTTCCCCGAGTTTCACGTTTCTAGCTTAAGTGGTTTCAGAGACATTATAACATTTGCTTTCGTTATGTTATTGTTCTTTTGTGGAAGGTGTTATTAGTTACGTATCAAGTTTAATGTTGTGTCG
>CABFWB010000218.1:0-50307 GCA_902151455.1 Timema bartmani
ATATAAAATAAAATAATTACATATCTTCAATCAAAGGCAAGCAGTGCTTGCGTTGCTTGCCCCGACGCGACGCCACTGGTAGAAACATGTTTCATACAAAAATTAAAAAAAAACTCTTTTATTTTCTTTGCTCTACTTACACTAACTCTCCTTACCTCCCTAGAAGAGTTACATGAATAGTAATAAAGAAAACAACAAAAAATGTATAAGAATCACCCAAATACTTAACAATGTAGAGTCCATTTGCAATAGGAGTGGGGGTAACTGACAGTTAACAGAAGATGTAAAATAGATTAAACAAAAAAAAAACAAGTTTGTTTGTTGTGAAAGTTTTGATGGCCAAAAGTGACAACTCGACACACAATCTTGCATATCATTTGGTTTGGCAAATGAATACCCGAGATTTTGCTAGATGTTGCTTACCTACACTCCTACTGTAGATGGGGTGAAGTCTTGGCAAAGCTTTGAAATTTCAAATCCAAATAGATCCCAGATTCGGATTTGATGGAATTTAATTTGAAATTCAAATCTAAAAGTGAATATTTGAGTTATTTAACTTTTAAATAAGTTAGCATAGCTCAACTATTTGACATGATAAATGTAAACTTGTGAATCTCGTAATATTTAAAATCTAGTTAATATTTGGACATCGTTTATTGACCTTAATTTTTTAATTAGACTCGATTAAAAATATATTATATATAATTTAGCATAATATTTTATTAAGATTTGATAACATTTTATTCAGATTCAAAACATTTTCAATTAAAGAAATATTTAATTTTAAACATTTTCATTAAAAAATACTTGATTTGGATTGATTTGAACCATTTTAATTTTAAAATATTTGATTCAGATTCAATTAGACTTGTAAGAAAAGGTTTGGATTTGACTCAAAAGGAAAATCTTGGCTTTACACAGGGTTGATGTAAAAAATGTTATGATTCGTGTATAATGATAAATATTTATTTATAATTTTGTCTTTTCACAGTGATAAAAATAATTATTTTCAAAAGCACTCCAAATACTGATTAATGCAAACTACATGATAATGTAATGACATTTCAGAATTGAGCTCCAAGGCAAGATGCTCTTCATTATGAATTGTTCCGGCGTGATTTAAGAGCATCAGTTTGCCTTTTTGAGCATATGTTATCATTGCACTATCTTCTTGGAAGGGGCAGTAGGGACAGAGGAAGACGTAGGGACCACCACTTATTCCAATTTTTAACAACTAGACCTAGTAATGTTCCAGAACATGTATATCTATAAAACACTTCATATTATGAGAATAACTTATGAACCACACTGCACAGAAGGCTTGGCTTTGCTCAGCTCTTTAGCTGTGAACAACCTAGAGTTATATGTAGATGTCTTTATGTACAGTAACAGCTTGACTTGCTCTGATTGCAAGCAACATACATTAAGTTGTGCCACTACAAGTCTGCCTTGGGTCCGAGACTGAGGGGGATGGCTTGCAGCTCAGTCCTCATGCACAGAAACTCTCCGCACACACAGGTGATGGTGAGACAAGCGATGTTCAGAAACCACCACGAGAAGGAGGTGGGGAAGTGACCGTTGTAACTCCAACACAAAACCAGGTGGAACAGATGCGCGGTGCTGGAGAAGTCAAGGCACTGTTTGGTACGTTGCACCACGAGCCACAGCCCAAGTGCACTGACAAATTAAAACAAAGTTAGAGGAGGCTCCCTGATGAAACACAACACCCTTCAATCTATTCCAACTGATTTCTTCTGCCTGTGTGACTTTACCTAAAGTATAATTATCAACCAAATAACTTGAATAAAATGTTATCAGTTTTCATTAGCTTGAAATTCAAGTTATTATTGGTCAAGTTCCTGAATGCTTTTTAGTTTCCCCACTAAAAGTATAAGAGTTGGCATTGCATTTTTAATCAAAAAAAGTTTTTAAAGAAGCATAAGACTTGGTAAAAAGTTTTCATTCGTTACCATAATAATAATTTTGAATAGCTGTTTTCATTCTTTTCCTCTAATTAAATGAGGTGTTTAGCAAACCTGTCCTCATAAACTATTTTTTTTTAAATTGTGCCTTATGTTTTTGTCACTGGTATTTTCATTCCAAGTAAAGTATATTTAGAAAAAAATAAATGGCGAAACTTCATCTTAACAAGTACGTAATTAATGATGCAACATAAAATTGATCAACGAACTTAGAGTCATTAGCAAAAATTAATATGAATCGGATTTTAAAAACTGGAAAAACACATCACAGAGTTGACACTATTTTCTGTCTAAAAATTAATTGTCTTTTCTATAAGTAGTTATTTTTTCAGACAACTTAGATTGAACTATAGAGGAATCAAATTACATTTTTTATAAAATACACTAGTCATGTTATTGGTGTTTAGAACAGGATGATTTGAGCTTGATAAGGAAACATAATATGCAATCATCATTCAACCCAATATTTGGACAAGGCATGTGTTCGAAAATGCAGAAGCCTATTATTTAAAGCTTTCATTTAAATAGGCAGATAACAGAAAATGTGCAAGTGAGAGAAGAAGAATGGAAGGATAGAGGAAGACAAAGGCATTTTACTAAATTGACCTGGCCACAGTCTGAAAACAGTTGATTTAAGTGTCTTAGACTAACAAATATTCAAGTTTATATTTATTTTAGTTTTTGGCTGTTTTCCAAATGTTTGGCAACCCTTAAATTAATATAACAGAGTATTGTTTATAAAGTGATATTGAAATATAATGGGTCATTTTATTAAATACATTTTATAATATCATCAAAACATTAATATGCTTATTATTATAAAGGCCTAAGTAGACACTGGTTCTGTCTGCAATGCTTGCTTCAATGATGAATGACTTAAGATCCCAGGACTGTCCCTAGTTAAAATTTGGCATGTACATGCTTAAGGACAAGGAGAGAATGTGATTTTTTTAGTATTTATATTCTTTTATTTAAAGCAAAAACCAAGATGTTTAAAATGGTGAATAGTTTAGGCCTATGGTTGTATCTTAATTAGGACTCCAAATATTAGTACTTCAATATTTGTGATTGAATGAGAATGTTAACATTTTCCCTACATGTTAAAGTTCTACAACTCTAAAACGCTTTGACCTAGAAAACTACAATTTTTCAATTATTCATAAGTCCATGCCAACTTTTTAAAAAAATTTTTAAAAATGCAAGGTTGAGAAGTGTCACTTCATTGGTTGATTTAATATGGAACTACCCAACCGGATTTTTGAAATAATACAATTTTATCCATATTTAATTTATGCTTTCTTATTAAACTCAATTTTCTTTTTGCAGCCAACAAATTTCTTGGAAAAGTAATCTACTATATTAAAATTGAGGTTTTTAGCCGAGAAATGAAAACTTTTGACTTTCATAGGAAAAAATCCACAAAAGCTCCAACTGATTCATATTTAATTTCTTCCTTAAATATGCTCTCTTATAGTGACATATCAGAGATAGCATATTTAAATCAGAAAATTCTTTTAGTGTGTAACTAAACATGTTAAAATTACCCCTTCTTATTTCATTCACAATTAAAATACCTGTTCTGATACCTGACCACTAGACTTGTGAATTCAAATGTGGCCTTAGGGCACTTTTGAGCTGGAAACCCCTGGTTTAGATTAACTTATATTTAACGCCTTAAAATAAACATAAAAGTTGTTAATAGTGCAATAATTCAGGTCTTTCCTTCTGCTTACAAAGCTTTAAGAATAATATAGATTTAAGTTTTTTTATTTATTTTTCATTTATATGCTTTACTGCCAGTGTGCTGGCAATTAGTAGTGACATATACTTTCTAAAAGAAGACAACAGGATGGAGAAAATAAAGTGTTCAGAAAATGTTTACCATACAGCTGCAGCACTACAGTAGGGAAATAATATTGTGGAGGGAAAAAAACCTCCCGGTGCATCATGTTAGGATGATAAACCACCCTTTCAAGTCAGGCTATATATAGTGTCGCTCTTTTGTGCTCAAGAAGAAGGCAGTAACCACAATATTTTATATTTGGTATTGTTGAATTTGTCTTTATTTTCAAACCTTAAAATTTACTGATAAAAATAAAACAAAATTATTTTACTGCTTTGAGGTTTATTATTGATAAATTCACATGCTAAATTTTAATTTAGGTATTTATTGTAAACATTTTATGAAGCTGTTTTTAAATAAGCACATTAAATTGTTAGGGCTGCAAACAAATAAAGTAATATCATAATGCAGAAAAAAAAAGTGGCATGGAACACTTTAAAACTAAAACTCGTGTTTGTGTTGGCCTGAGCAGAGCAGGCAGCTATCCCTTCCAATAGTTTGTATATTTAATGTGAACTTTTGAACACATGGGCTGTATATGAATAGTCTGCACACTACACACTTGTACACATTAATGCACACTTTAATCAAACATGTTTCTGGCACCATAAAGTGCATATGGTGCATACAACTTATCGGGCACCGAAGAGCTACCTGGTGGCCACTTATGAAAGATGTTTTTCCATGGAAAAAAGAGTAATTTTTTATAGCGTTTTGTCTTTAAATTCGTTCTACTGGCCCTTTAATGAATAAAATCAAGTATACACTTGACATTAATAATTCTAAAAATATGGTATTGGGGGCTGTGGTGATAAAAGATAATAATTTAATTAATCTAATGTTTATGCCTATTATTATTCGCTAAACAACCACCTAAAGATTAGTCCATCATAATTTTTATAAATAAGAGCAAGTTTGTGAAGTTTTTTAACTACCATTATTTTAATTTTGTTTTATAGCATAAATACATAGGCCAATAGGGCTTTAAAATGAATTTACTTACATGAAGGTCTCTTATTTTGAGACATTCTAAATATTTTACAAATTACCGATAATAATTACACTTAGTAGTTAAGTCTGTGCCAGAAGGTCCATGCAAAAATACAAGGCCACCAATTGCCAAATAACATGTAAATGTCTGCATATTTATAGCACTTAATAATGTATTAATAAATTGTTATTTTCCATTATAAATCTTATTATATTTATGAAGTAGTATTTCTATTTCAAGTTTTACTTATATGCCTACATCTTTTTGAAACTAGAAATATATTTTTACTTCAAAAAGAGATTTTCACTCTACAGAAATAAATTTAGCCAACTAACACATGTAAATAAACAAATAATACAACAAAACAGTTTGGGTAACAGTTTGTGTCTTTTTAGTCAATATAAAATCATAATTTAGTCAAATTTGGTCAACTTTAGTTAAAATAACGTTTTATATTGATATAAAATGTTATTTTAACTAAAGTGCGCGATAAAGGGCAAGTCATATAAGCCCCTTAGTAAGGTGTTCTACAAGGGGTGCAATTGTACATTTAAAGAGAATTTGGACACCATCAAAAATAACTTCTGCCCTTTAAGTCAACACCATTACAACTTTCAAGTGCACTTGTCTTCCTAGGGCGCTTGGACAGACTATTCAGACACAGCCATGGTTGTTTCAACACAAGAAATACAAACTAACCTAACTTAGAATACAACACCCAAACATAGTGTTGAAAAAAATCTGCATATCCTTGTAAAAGAATGAACTTACACAAATACTGTGCACTAATTTAGGAAATGCCAAATTGCCTCTGCTTAGTGAATATGCCTTATATCAATATTTGGCACTCGTGAACAAGAGGTGCTTAATATGGAATATTAATACTTAGCATATATTTATTTTTTGTGTACCATTGGAATTTGTTTACAACAATAAATTATAAGCTACACAGTGTTTATGCTTGTAAAGGAGGGGAATAATGCATTATGCTTTGAATGTAGCATCAATAAATTTAATGAATCACATCAAAACCTTGGCTAAATAGTTTTGACTCTTACCATGTTAAAGCATTTAAAACAAATGCTGATATCACCAACTTGCCACCAAAATCACGAACATGGATTTCCTGTAAACATAACAAAATAAAAGATATTACTTATTAACCTGGATAGGCAGCCTAGGCCCACTGCCTACCAATATCCAAAGAAGGATCTGTTAATAGGCTACTTCCTTGGGTCACTTATTAGTTAGGCTAGTACTCATTCTACCCACTATACTTTCCCATCAATTGAAGACTTAAGGGCTATGTTCATAGTTAGACTTAGTACGCCTCAATGCAGCGCTATACTTAATATAAGACTACACCTAACTAGATCAGAATGGAATGGGCTAGTTTCATGTGTGCCAAACTGGCTCATTCTAGTCGAGTTTATGTATGTGTCATCTTGAATTTAGTATAGCGCTGCACTTGAAGTGTGTTAAGTCTGACTATGAAATTGGCCCTAAGGCTTAAATTTTGAGTCATCCTAGAGTCTTTAAAGTCGGTTAAACATTGTCCGAAGTACTGTACAATGTTTCCATAATCTTGGCCATAATTTGAGAACTTAAGCAACCTGCTATTTAGCCATACTCTGTATTACCAGTGTTTGTCCCTAGCAATCCAACATGTTTTATTATGTCAAAGGTTTTACTAAGGGGACTTAGCCAGCCAGACCTTTTTATCTTGAATATTTATTTTTTAAGCATAATTATGGTTACTTGTTTATATTTTTTAACATATTTTTTTTGTTTTACTTTATCAAAATGTATTTTTTTTAAATTGATAATTTTGGTAAAATATTGGATTGTGGGTCACTATTTGGTTCACAACTGTCTGTGCACACCATAGTTGGCTTGCCTTTTGTATCAGTTAAAAATCTCTCTTCACTTGTTCATAATATTCAGTGCTACCACTTTAAGTGTTACCACAACCGATATGAAAAAAATGTCATGTTCTCTTTACTCTCATGAGGTATGGGGTTCAATTATTAATCCTCAGTAGACCTACCTAAAAAAACTTTTATATTTGACCAACTGGGAATAATAGGCCTACCTTATAGGACACTAAATTAAAAATTATTTTCTTTGTTTTGTTACAATATAGTAGGCCTAAAGTGTATCATCATCATCATATTATTATTAATCATATTATTTACTTAAGAAGACAGTAGATTTAAAAATACAAGTTTTTATAAAGTTTGATAGTTTTAAATATTAACAATATAGGTGTACAATCAAAACAAAATTGATTAAAAACACAAGACAAAGGTGAAATAGTAAATATTGACCATTGTTTATGTTAACTTATGTTATTTACATTATGATGATGATTGATTATCATTTGTGGTATATGACATTATTTTCTACAGAAATTAAATTGTTTATTTTCTCAGTATTAATCAAAATTTTAATTTATCTCTCGGCCTATATGGAAAATTAGATTAGGTTTGCCGAGTGATAACTGTGATAAAAACATTAATTAAACAAGCTATACAGTAAAACCTTGGATTGCGAGTAACTTGGTCTACGAGTGTTTTGTAAGATGAGCAAAAATTTTCAATAAATTTTAACTTGATAAACGAGCGATATCTTGCAATACGAGTAGTACTATGGTTATGCTTTGTCTGCCGAGCAGTGTCATTTGATAGGTTCTTTGTTAAAGTCTCACAAAAAGAAAAATATTCTAGTGGTCCAACATATAGCAGTGATTCCGTTAGTGACAGTGAAAGTCGTCCTAAACAATAACACACCTCCTCCTCTCATCTGCCAATCTGCCAAAAAAGTAATATACAAATAATTTAAATTTTACTTTGAAGTGTGGCAATTTCATAAATGGAAGAACTCACCAGCCCATTCCTTCTTGCTTAAATTCACCTAGCATATTTCTAAGTTCCAGACGTTGTACCTTCTTATCGTTGAGTCCTGTATCAACTATCAAGTAACAATGGAACAAACACACTTGGTAACAGCTTATGGTTACAGCTATAGAAGATAAAGAAAACTAAATTAACTCCTTAATATAAGTGAATAACTAGCCTACACAAGATATAAAATTAACCAACTTGATATTTAAAGAGATGATCCAGAGAGCGCGAAGAGCCTGCAAATAAGTCCAGCAGGAACATCCACAATCCTAATCCAAAATACATCACACATTGCATTGCTACAATTTGTGAGATAATAAGAAATGGATCCCACGAAGTATTACGAAACTGTCCCGTTAACTTTTTCATTTTTGTGTTGCAGAAAATTAATAATGGTAATTAAATTTGGTGTTGAAATGTGAGTAACCTATCATACCTGTTCTGGTTACTACTAGAATTATTAAAAATAAATATTAGAATATTTAAGCAAGAAGAAAACTTAATATGAATTAAAGCATAAAAAAGGGACTCAATCTACACAGAAATAAATCACATAAAACAAACCAATAAAACTGAATAATTTAGTCAGAAATAAAAAGTGTTTGTGATAATTTAAATATAAAATTAACAATAATAATCATATTATTTATGTTTTCCATACCACCATAGTTTAAGATGTTAGCCAACATAAACGTATGAAAAATATTTCACAATTTAATCTACCTCCAAAAAAAGTATACATTTATTATTTATCTATTTTATATTATTAACATTCCTTTACCAAAGGGTCAGACCAATTTTATATATTAGATTTTGAGAAACTTTAAATTAAATTGTGTAATTATTCATTTCGCGATTGTGCTCTTTACTAGTCTACGTAATAAAGTGGTCAGTATTATTATAGATTATGCTCACTGTTAAATTGCCCTCATTAATAAATTACAAATCCATTTCTATGTGCCTTTGAAAATCTAGCTTAATCTAAATTTACGTGTTAATCAAGATGAAATAAATATTATTAACGAGTTTTATCTACAGTAACTTGTCATCCTCTATAGTTATTGAAATATATACGTTTTTATAACGGTATAGGGAAAACTGGCTACCATACTCATTTTAAAGTGTTCTCCCCCAATTAATGTATTTTACCACCTAAAACAAAATACGTTATTCCTTTAAGGAGAGTGGGGGAACTTGGTTCCACCTCAGTCGTAGGTATATTATCTAATAGATAATGTCCTCTGCTAACTCCATTAATTAGTAGAACAGACCTCTTCTCCAGTAACAAGGCATCAGGGTAAGTAGGATAAGGTAAGGTATCCCAAAAGGTTTTGAAAAAGGAGATAAAACATCCCGTTACATAAAAAGATGTAAAAGTGGAATTGTAATAGTTTTTCGGCCTAACGCACTTGGAGAATCAGGCCTGCGGGGAGCCATTGAGGTTAATGCGCCCGCAACTGTTCATCCCAGCCACTGAAAGCGGTCAAAAAGCAGGCTATTCCCACCTCGTGAGTATTACATTTGCACCACACAGTGTGTGTTTCAAGGGTTTATTTATTGTATATCAGCTTAGTTTTGTGATTGTGACTTAAATTTGACTATTTTTTTAGGTTTTTAAAATTTCGTATCATAATATACAACAGTAATATTTTAGGATTTAGTGTATGTACCGTAGAAAAAAAAAGGTAGACGCTGTAGCTATCAACAATGACTCTTTCGATTCAGTTGACTTTTTATTAAATCATTCTACTAGAACTTTGGCTTTTGTATAAAAAGTGAATTTTACTTTTAAAAAAAAGCAAGAACAAAATGATTAGGATGAAGGATTGGAAATATACTAACACTTTTCAAGAAAAGCGGTACTTGAAATACAGATGATTAACAGGAAACAAAATAAAACAAACTAATCTTTCCTAATATTGCCTAATGCTATGTGGGGGGAATCTTGGAGTAAAAATTGTCATACGACATTAATAAAATTCTACTAGCAAATTAAATATTAAAAATGCCGAGTCTTTTCATATGCTTTAAGATACAGAATGGATTATTGTATTTTAGAAAGTGCCTGTATTCAAGCTGTTAAACATAGCAGAAAGTTTGTGCGTAGTCGAAAGATAGTAGGGCGTATCATTGATGTGGTGTGCCATTTAGGAAAACAAGAACAAGCTTTCATGGGGTACGATGAGAGCGCAGAGTCTTTCAGTGAAAGAAATTATTTAGAAAGCTAAATTTGCTTGCCATAAAGAAAGGATTTTTATTTATTTAATTTGTATATATCCCGACCTCTAGAGGGTAGTTTGGGATCTACATCTACTTACACATTTTTGTCTACATCATCAATTATACAATATCACATTTTAAAACAATAATTAAATTATGTAATTTGCATCTAATCTAACTGTCCTAACGATACTACTATATAGTTTTTGTCCTACTAGTTGGTCCGCCCCAGGTATTTTACGCCCCCGGTACTCTACACCGCTAGCTGTCCCGCTGACCTATGAATCTAAGAGTCCCCAGATTCAGTGAAAGCTCCAGTGGGGGTGAGCATCCCTCTACCCACCACCTGGTTAGGTGTCCTATCGGATATTTCGCTCCGCCTACTTCCAGCCTAAGCCACCACCTGTATGTACCTAAAACTAGCTTAAACTAAATATAAAGAAAAGAATAAAAAGACCAAAAACTAACTTAACTTAATTTACAAGTTCTTTCCTCTCGACGGCTGCAGGTTCTTCTGATGTTATTCCAAGTTGCATATTCTGAACTGAAAAACTGAAAGCAGCCATCTGAGCGACCGGTTGATGGACCAGATCCCCGACAGCTCCAGCCCAGCAACAACATTTATTTTCAAGTGGGCTGGACTATGTGATTTAGGGGTTAGTTATAACGTCTTTGACGACATCACTCCCATAATAGACTCCCCAGCTGGTATTACGGCGCTCCCCAGTTCTTCAGCAGCTCACGCTACTGGAATCCAGAGGGCGCTTTCACTCAGCTGGGCTCCATATAATCAGGAGTTCCCCATTCCGCTCTATCCTGCAAGCCAGCAACGTCTTAGTCTTGTAAGTCTAATTGTCTTTATAGGAGTTTTGGATCATGTCATCTACGTCCGATGTTAAGTCCCTACTTCCAGTAGCGTCACTCTCGTCATCAGTCCAGGATTAATAAATAAATAATAAATGACCATTTACAAAGCAACATCGTGAGGAAACTTATTCTAATATTCAGAATGATTTAATCGAATCAGTAACTATTGCCATATATGAGAAAACTCAAAGTAAAATAAAAAAAACGCTGGTTTTGAGAGGATTCAGGTGGATAAAACTACTGACGTTTATGTAAAGGCACAAATCAACATAATTGCTAGGTATGTTCATGGCATAAACATTGAAGAACTTTTATGGGAATTTATGATGTCTCGAGCGATAAAAGTGCTGAGCAGCTGTCCAAGAAAGTTACTGCCATTATAGAGAAATACAATAGGGAGGAAAAACTTATTTGCCAGACATAGCATCGGTTATGGCAGGCTGTCGTGGTGGGGTTCAAGCCATCTTAAGTCGAAAATACCTGAAAGCGATTTATGTGCACTGCTATGCACACCAGCTGAACTTAATTATTCTATTACACAGTGCCCAAACAATTAAAGAAGTTAAGGTGTTCACATTCAAATTGACTGCATTTAATTCCTTATTTAATATATCTACATCTCGTGCAGAAGTACTTCGACAGCATGGGTTTCAACTATCCCATCCAGTGCAAACACGGTGGGACTACAATTATTCACGGGCTGTGTCAACCATCACACATCATTTCCAACAGCTACGAAATGCGGTGAGCTACGTAACTGAGTCTGATGACTGAGATCCTGAATCTATGAAATTGTACGATAGGTCTTCTGAGAATTTTAGATTATTTTATTTTCACATTTTTGTTGTGTCTATTCGATATAATCTTTGTTTTCAGTGAATATTTGTTCAGCATTTTCCAAGCTAAATGCACGAGTGATGTAAGCTTATATTGTATCAATGAAATAAGGACTGACAAATCAAACTTTTGTCTCTACGTTCAAAAAAAGGTTTTACAAGTGTGTCTTCAAGAGAGTATGGAGTTGAATAAAAACTATCAATCATAATTCTAATCCAAGCGTTTTGTTAAAACTCACAAACGCGTTGCATTTGAAATCCTTGACTCCATCATAGTTCAATTAGATAAACAATTCTCCAGCTTTGATAAATTGCTTGAACTATTAAACCATACAAAATTTACCCAGTTCTAAACATCATTTCCTGAGAGTCAATTTCAAAAACTTTAAAACACATACCCCAAGGTGTTTAACTGTATAGTACTACACAATGAACTGGTTAATATCTACAACTTAGAAGACATTGAATGATTGGGCTTCATTGAAGATAACGACCTCCAAACAGTGTAAGAACAGTCGATACAGTTGCTGTAACTGATTTTCAGTATTCCGAAGAGCTCGGCTACTACAGAACGTTCATTGAGTGCATTGAAATGAATTAAAACACAACTGCGTAATTCTATGACCAATAACAGACTATCCAACCTGACTACTATTTCAATTTAAAAATAAATTATTTTTCTTGGAAATGGTCTCAAGATCCCGTGTTCAAAGAAAGGGTGATAGATATTCTTTTAGAAATGAAACAAAGACGCTAAGAATTGATTTACAAGAAAACGCAAACAACTGTGATGGCCATAGACCCCCGCCCCCTATTGGGACCTTTTAAAAATAGGATGGATTAAACTTTAATTGTAGTTGTTCCATTTACATCTGTTTCTTATTTCTCGATAGGTATAACAAAACATAAATAAATAAATACAAATATTGTATTATTATTGTTGTTATTATTATTATTATTATTATTATTATTATTAGTAGTAGTAGTAGTAGTAGTAGTAGTAGCAGCAGTAGTAGTAGTAGTAGTAGTAGCAGCAGCAGTAGTAGTAGTAGTAGTAGTAGTAGTAGTAGTAGTAGTAGTAGTAGTATAGTGCTGTATTACATAAAGTCATAAAAATATCATTTTTGACATCTTTAAGTGTGCCCTTTTATGAGTATTTATGCTTCACACAAATATTGTTTTAGTCAAATACTTATTCATAAAAAGTCCTATGATTATTGTCCAAACAGTCAAAATAATTTTGTTTGTGGGCTTTAGTTAAGTTGTCATTTGTTAAATGCTCTACCAATAATGTCATTGTTAAATCCAGTTTAATACGGTGGTCTAACAATAAAATAGGCCTATTCGTGGATTACAAGCATTACACTAGTGTTATTTTCTTTTAAAAGATCAAACGACTAACAACAATATTATATTAAAGAGCACACTTTAATACTGGTTATACTTTGCTCTAAGCCCAGTTCACAACAAGAGTAGTCGGTTACTTTATAATATAACTTAGTAATCTTACCACTCGCCCAACTTCTGTTGCCTTCTAACGTGAAATAACAAATGGTCGTTATTTAGGGTACTGTAGTTATTCACTCAAGATGGGCCTAGGATTCCTAAGACTCTCTTACCCTCGGCAAGGAAATTTTCTGGACGTGGGCTCTGATTCATCTGAGGATGATCTCGTTCATGAAATGAATGAGGACCAGTCGAAAATCCAACAGGGTCTTTCGAAGCACCACTCACATGTGCCATCCACCAATTTCAAGGTGGAATCACCAACTTCCAGTGGCGAATCCTGGGGAGGCGGGGGCAATTAGGGAGGGAGATGGTGAATTTAGGACTATGTACATATATATTACTTTTAATGTGACATTGCCTTTTTGTTTTAATTTTTGATTGTTTGAAAATTACGAATTTGTTAGTCAACATTTAGTTTAAGTATTTTTATCATAATTAATTTTATAAACTAGGAATATCTTCATTAATATTATTAAAGTTTAAATGACTGCCTCTGTGGTCTAGTGGTTAGAGTTCCTGGCTAAGGATTGAGAGGTCCTGCGTTCGATCCCCAACGTCTCCAAAAGGTATCGGTAAAACAGTGGATATGAAACGAGGCTTAGCTTGCCTCGTGAGGATAGATGAGGAGCTACTTGAATGAAAAACTAGCAGCTCCGATTTATAAAACTGAGATTAACGCCCTGAGAGCTTGTTGTGTTGACCCCATGACATCCTCTATCCATCAATGTTGGCACTTCTCTATCCGCAAATGTTGTCACGTGAAACATAACCCAACTGTTCTAGCTGATTCTTTATCATACGTATTTTATTTTATTTTAAAGACCATTTTATTTCATGAACGCTTAACATTTCAAAAAATATATTTCGAGAAAAACTACATTTTTTTTGTAGACATATTTTATTTAGTCCATACATTATTATTTATTTGCTTGGTTAATATGGGATGAAGGCAAATTAATTATGTACAAAATTGGCCATTGTTTGCATTAACAAAATATAACAATATAACAAAATCGAAGAAAGACGTCCGTCCACTATCCATCAAAGCTCAGGCAGCTATTCCGTGCTTTTTACAAGGTGCCGGGATAATATGGGACCTATTGAATGTACTACTCACTATCCCGGATACTCCAAGGAATTTTTCTCCCCCTATTGACCTTTACACCATTGTTTATCTGGCCTCAAACCAGAGACACTGAGTTAACCCGAACACGTGCTTCCAGCTGGAAAAACCTCTGGTCTAATGAAGTTAACCGTATAGCAAATTACCTTTGTCCACCATCTTTCATTGCCAGCTTACCATAATTAGATGTCTCAATACTTAGAGTGTAGACTACAAGAACTTTCATTAGGTAATATTAATACAAATTATTTATAATACTCTTTTCATATTTTATTGTTCATTGACAATGAACACTTCAAGACCCTACGACTCCTTACCATATTTAATTTAGAATTGACCAATTTTGTCTGAAAATTATTATTTTAATAGCAATTGATGAGCATTTTTTGGTTAAAAAAAGTAAAAGTAGTAGTAAAAATAAAATAATTAAAGTAATAATATAGTCACCACGCAAATAAAATACCTACTGAGCCATCAAGACCGTAAATTTGACCAATGCAGGTACTGGGACAATTTTTTAGATCGCAGCACATATGCCGAAAACATGTTACAACAAATTTAACACAAACTTTACCAATCTTTCATGAGTAAAATAATTGATCTGTGCTAAAAGTCTACAAAATCATAAAAGTTTTTTTTAACATTTTTGCATTAATTTTGATTATAATTTATCTAAATGTTATGTGCGGATAAAACTCTATCATAAAGTATTTGCTCCAATACCGCTGAATACTAACTACTTAGTAATAATATTATTATATGGAATTTGTTCATCTCCTCTCCTACCTACCTTTTAATTTTGAGTTTAATTATCAAGTACCTAATTAATTAATATGACAAGTTCAGATGAATCAAATGACGAAAGTATAAAATGCTTAAGAGAAGCTGCAGACAATCAATTTCTCAATGATAATATGTTTTCTTCAAGACATTTAAGTAAGTGAAGGTTACACATAAATGATGTGAACTTTATGTTAATTATTTTATTAACATAATTATGTAGTCCATATTAAGTAACATAATTGGGGGTTGGATAAAATAGTATACTATTCTATAAGATTAATCTATTCACAATTGTATTTTGATTGAATTTTAATAGACTTTGAAGGTTAGGTCAAATTTGGAGCGGGCTGGAAAGCTCCACATTCACAATAAAATAAACGTTTTTATCCAACATTGGAAAAGTGAACAAAATCTAACAATATAATATAGTTATAAAAAGATTCATATAGAGCGCCCGAGAGCAGATATGGTTCTATAATACATCATAGATAGTTACCGCCACAGAAAAATAATAATTCAACAAACCATATTACTGTATTAAAAAAGCAAATAATTGAGAAATATCTTTAATAATCATGATTAATGTAAATTATCATACAAATTGATCACATTTGTTTAATCTGCGGTATGAAAATGTTCATTATGACAACTTCAGAAAATACAATATTTAGAAAACAAAACTTTAATTTAAAATCGTAAAGTTTAAGGTGCCACAGTTTCTATATTTTAATTGCGGCACGAGCACACTTGGTGGGAATTGTAGTACTAGGTACCTACTACCACCCCACATAATCGTGGAACCTGGTTCTTCTAGAAATTTTGAGATAATTGACTTTGAACTTACATCAGACATGCCACTAGCCCTCTAAAACTGCCAAATTTAAGGTTCCACAGTTTTTATATTTGAAATTGCGGCATGAGCACACTTTGTTGAGATTTTAGTACTAGGTACCTACAACAACCCTACATAGTCATGGAACCTGGTTCTTCTGAAAATTTTGAGATATTTGACTTTGAACTTACATCACCTAGCCACATAAAATCGCCAAGTTTAAGGTGCCACAGTTTCTATATTTGAAATTGCAGTATGAGGACACTTGGTGGGGATTGCAGTACTAAGGACCTACAAGAACTTTGTGCCGCCATTTCAAATATAGAAACTGTGGCACCTTAAATCCTTAAACATTAGATTTTAGAGGCAATTTTAAATTGAAATTAGGTTTTGAAATCTTTTTATTTTTGTAAAGTTTCCTAAATAACCACATTTTCATGCCGCATATTAAAATATTGTGCTGTTTTGTATGATATTTTATGTTAATCATGTGTTTTAAACATATTTATAAATTATTTACTCATTTTTAATATAGGCTAGCTATATCTGGTTAAATTTCTTTAGTTGTCACCCTGCGCATATCCTTTTTTCCACCAGAATAAATGTTTATGTGGTTGTGGAAAAGTTCAGTTCGCTCAAATTTGTTTGATTTTAGGAGGTTAGGTTATGCTTGCTGATTATTTTTTACTAACTTCTAAACACATAAAATAATATTTTTATCTTATTTGTTCCCTTTATCAAACAAATTGTAGATCTTGTAGTGAATTAACATGAATCAAACCCGCTTTGGTGGCCACGTGGTCTAACATGCTACTCTCATGTTGGACTATACTGCCAAAGACGGGAAGATTGGGGCTCAAATCTCGTTCGGGCCTACTGGGGGCATTTTTTCCTAAATTGTTTTTCACTCTCCTTCCTTATGACTGTGGGTGCACTTCCTCTAAATTAAACCTTCCTAATCCCTTAGCCATTAGGGTGATTATGTTTGTAACTCACCGCAAAATGAACCTTAATTATTATTTTTTTATTTTTCGGACAACCCGTTTTTTAGTTTTTAGTTATATTTTTAAGTGTCAAAAGCTCTAAAATCATTGGCTCATGATAACTTTAAAAGCCTTTTTCTTGGGAGCTATGAGAGCTACAGACCTGTGCAAGGCATCATTTTAAAGCTTATTAGAGGAGCTTTTGTTTGATATTTAGCATTATATATTTTGGAGAAAAAAAAACTAAACATATTATCAAAATTTCAATTTAACAATTAAAAAAACTAGATTTTTTAAAGTTCCGAAAAAAAAATCACATTTGCTTGTACATTGTTTTTGAGCATGCAGTCCAAATTTCAAGGTGGTATCTTTTTGGCAACATGTAAAACTTATGTTCTTTGTACAGCCTTAAACCAGTCTTTTTAGGTCTTTTGTTTTCATTTAAACTCGAATACAAACCTACAAGTAAAGAGCCTTCCATTTCTTGGCTAATATATTAGATGCCTTTTCCATCTACTTTTTAGTTATTGTGTAGGTTCTTCCTGTGACAGTTGTTGGGTCCACATTGCAAAGCACAAAGTTTACTGGTACAGTAAGTACATCTGGTTTACTAGGGTATGAGAATGAAGTTGTGAGTCCAGATGGTTGCAGAAAAGAGATTGTTACTTCATGTTCTACTTCATCAGTTGATAATACACATCCTGTCCATCAAGAGTTATCGTAAGTACATGCCACAAAAACCGATTATTTGTTTAAGTGGAACATCATCTACTTCTGCGCAGACTCTTACACAATGTAGATAGTTAGAAAACACTCTAGTCTCTACTTTTTTTGCAGACACAGGGAGAAAAGTATGAAATTTCATAGTTCCTGTTACAGCTACAGCTTCATCAAATCACTTTTCTAATATTTTCTCTTCCTTTAGGTACTCATCATTAGTTACATAGAAAAAAGTTATCGCAGTGAAATTCTTCCTTCCCCAGTCAAACAGCTGTTTAGGCTTCATGATTTGGTTTGACAGAGGGTTTTGAAGACCATCTTTTGCTGCAAGCCTTTTAACGGTGCCACCAACACCATCACAAAATCCTTTGCCATGCACAGAGGTAAAAAATGCCATTCTGCAAGGATGCCATGAAAATCATTAGGGCCTACTGTGGTTCCACAGATTTGAAAAGTTTTTCTATTTTTGTATTGGGCGGCAGACCCGTCAGAAAAATAGAAAATTTTGGTCAAGTTTGGAAGCATTTCTTCTTTCAAAAAATGGATAAGTTTCCTTTGAAATATATGCACTAAGATTGTATCATATTTTAAACATTCCGAAATGAAAGCAAAATTCTTGTGCCTTACTTAATCATTTTCCTCGTAGTAAACAACAAATGGGCGAACAGTGATCATCAAGTTATTCTAATGAAAAGGTTGTGCCCCGTCTTGCAAAACAAAAGAATAGTTTTCTATAAAGTCACATGTCACTACAGCTTCATTTGAACTCATTGTACTTTTTTTTATCTGAAAAAAATGCAAATTGCTGCTTGTCTTTTCAAAGTTCTTAACTAGCTTGAAAACTCAACAAAATCCTGTGTAGATTTACAAAAAGTTTCAAAAGTACACAGATCAACTAAAACCCACTGCTTGTAGATTATATATTTTTTAATTTCTTCTTCAAGACTATTCAGTAAAGCTTCATTGAAATCAGTGATGCTGGGACATAAATCACACTCATTTAAGTAACATCTCTGTCCTGGAGGGTTACACATAATTTGCCAAACGTTCTTGGTATGTTTCTAAGGGTTTCTCATCTCCTTGCAGAATCACTTTGTTTAAATCAGCTCCAGCAATCATTAGTTTCACATTTTGGTGTGTTGTACATACACTACAGCATGAGTTCCACTACTTCCTGCTATCACACAATTCTTAAAGTACCACCGTAAGACATTATCAAAATGTAAGTATGAACTACAGACTAGTTAAAGGTTGTAACACCTACAAAAATCATTAAAGTTTTACATGTTGCCATAAAGATACCACCTTGAAATTTGGACTACATGTTCATAAACAATGTACAAGCAAATGTTTTCTTTTTTTAATTATCAAATTGAAATTTTGAAAACATGCTTAATTATTAGCTTTATTTTCAAAATATATCATGTTGGATATCGAATGAAAGCTCCTCTAATAAGCTTTAAAACGACGCCTTGCACAGGTCTGTAGCTCTCATAGATCCCAAGAAAATGGCTTTTAAAATTATCATAGGCCAATGATTTTTTGAGATTTTTGACCCTTAAAAAAATCATAAACTCAAAAATGTCTGGTCCGAAAAAAAAAATTTAGGTTCATTTTGTGATGAGTTACAAACATACCAAAAAAGAACAATATCCATGCTATCAAGGTTTCGTGTATTGGTTGATTTGGCATGGACTTACCCTGCTATGGCTACAGAATTGCCAACTTATAAAACCCTAATACACTAAAACACCTATATTTACTCATAATGCTTGGATAAAAATTATTTTTTACTTAATGGGGAGTGGGGAGGGATGGTATAGGTAGATATTATCTTTGAATGTTGGCAACAATGATTTATTTTCCCACCAAATTAAAGAGTTTAGTGACTTCTTTGTGAATACCTGTTTATGAACTACTGTAATGTGTTTGGAAAGAAAATTATTGATTAAAATATGTTTTTCAAGAAAAAGTGTAGATTTTTTTCATCAAGAAAAGTATTTTCATCAAAATTGAAAAGATTTTTTCAGATCAATAAAATATTTAGGTAAATGACATTAATATGATTAAAAATTTGTTATCTTTAAAATATATCGTACTTCTAATATTCTATTAATGAAACCTGTGTGCAGCTTAACATACAATAATCTAGAATCTATATCAGTGATGGGCAAACTTTTTGTAGAGTGGGCCAAAAGAAAAAAGTCAGGCGGGCTAACATAGATTATTAAAAAGTTACAATGGTACATTTTACGACACTATTATACAATTCTATTAATTACTAAATGGATTTGTATTATAATGATATGTAATCCTAATACAATGTGAGTTGTCTACATTATTTAACAAATACTTGAATAAAACAGATACTTAACGTTAACATTCCAATTTCGTGGATGGTTTGCGTATGTTTTAATCTCTAGACACTGGCCACTAAGCTATAAAATAGAAAGAAAAACAAATGAGTGCAAAATTATTTTTTTCTTGTTTATCCTTGTTTTTTTAACACTTTTTTAGTCAGAATTTGGAATTCTTTCGTGGGCTGCAATGAACCTGTCCGCGGGCCAGATCCGACCTGCAGGCTGTACTTTGCCCATCACTGATCTATATCAACGATGAAGACTTGGGACACAGTGTATAGGAAGGAATGGGAGTTTTTGTGTTAAATTTAGGAAAGGTATAGATAGATGGTTCATATAGGTGTAGTAATTAATATCAACTAGTTCTGTTTTACAGAAGACTTATGAACCAAACAAAATTAAATACTGTGGTATAAACCATATTAAATTGTAGGCCTCAATAATAAAATAAGGTTGTTCTTGTAACTTGAAGGAAACAAGGTTTTCTTAAAATACCTACTTTAGAAACTATCGAGAGGGCAATAAAATACATTGTTGAAGATAAATGGCGTTTAAGGGAAATCACATTGAAGTAAAGGTCTTCCCAAACTAATGGTTCTCCATTGCATTCTTCAAAAAGAAGCATTATGTGGCAAATACTTGGATATCATGTGTGTAATGAAACCTGTAGCTTCGACAGTGAATTTCATTTGCTCGCATAGACTTAACCCCTTGACGTACTTTGACGAGCAGGGCTCGCAAATTGTGTTCTTGCTTATACTTCATAGATGGCAGGAGCTATATGAATAAAACGTGTCGGTTTTATTCCTTATATTTCAGACAAACATTTTGTTTATTTTTGTTTTTTTCTCCTTCTCATTTCTTTCTTGAATTGCAGGTGTTACTGCCATTGACGGCAGGAGTGTTATAAATAGAACTTGGTAGTTTTATTCCTTATTTTTCTAACTTTTTTCCCCATGAATAACAGGTGTTACTTCCATACATGGCATTTACTCATAAGTACAGTCATGCTATGAAATGGCGTCAACAAGTAAACAGAAGATTTCTCGGCCTAAAAACTGGCTAACTGACGAAGAAATGACAGATACTTTGTGATTCTGACAATGAAAAAGATTTAATAGATACTAGTGATAATGAGGATGTAGATTTTTCTGATGATTATGATAGTGAAAGTGTAGAACTAACTGAAGGTGTCAGAAATAACATAGATAGGTCTTCCGAAAGTGATAGCTCCTTTGACAGTAGTGATTCGGATAATCAAACAAATGTAGATAAATAAAAATTGAGGAAAAAAACACTTTATGGGGTAAATCAATACTGTGCTTTATAAATAATTGTATGTTATGTAAAAATTTGATTTTTCTTGAACAAAGTATGTACAGTCCAGAAAAGTAATCTTTGTCAATAATGGTTATAATGTGTTAGGATAAAAACACGCAGAGTGTGGAAGAAGGGGTAGAGATATAAACTGAAGGATATGGGGGAATAATATGTGGGAGGGGAGAAAAATAAAGTGAAATAAGTAAAATTAAGTGATAAAGGAGAGAAAGAGAGATAAATAAAGGATGAAGGGAAGTGCTAGGAGAGAAGGGCGATATTGGAGGTAGTTTGAGGGGAAATGGGAGGAAGAATGTAAATGGGAGGAGGAGGGAGGAGAAAAAAAAGATAATTTAGCATGACATGAAAATGCTGTTTAGGGCATTGAAATTGCAAATATATAATATAAGTTTATCAGTTAAACTAAACTTGTGCATAAAGTATTTTGCCGTGAATTTAAATGGTAATCCTGGTGTAAAACATAGCCATATTAAATGGTAAGTCAAGGGGTTAACCATCGCCAATTTCATATATTTCTTGTGGAAATTGAGGCGCCTAGTCATGATTTGCCTCACCATACAGCAATACAATGGCTTTCCTGTGTAACAGTTTTGGACTTTGAAGTGAAATCACCATGTTCCTGAATGAAAAAAACAGGCCACTACCTTTGCTGACTGACGGTGAGTGCCTGTGGAAGTTAGTTTTTCTCACAGATTTGATAACACATGAATTGTTTAAATCTCAAGCTACAAGGTGAAAATGGGCTTATATCTGACATGTACAGCCACATAAAGGTGTTCTGACAAAAACTGCTTCTACTTCAATAACTAGTGACCAAGAGCTGCTCTACCCACTTTAAGAGTTGTGAAAAATTATATAATGAAACAGAGATAACGTTTCCTGCAGACTTTGCTGCTAAAGCCATAGCTGATTTGAATGCTCAGTTTAAAACTCATTTTTCAGATCTAGACATGCATGCATCAGGCATAAGGATCTTTGAAAGCCCCTTTGATTGCAGCATTGAAAGTCTCCCATCTGAACTTCAACTGGAAGTGATCGACATGCAGTCCAGCAACGTACTGATGGAAAAATACAAAGAAGAAAACTTGATTGATTTTTACCACCGTCTTCCTGATGACAACTATACCAATTTAAATAACTTTTCTTTTAATTTTATTTCAATCTTTGGCACAACTTGTCTATGTGAATATGTGAAAAAAACATTCCCAAAAATGAAATATGTGAAATGCAATTACCGATCAATTTGTTCAATGAACATTTGCAGTCGATATTGATGACCAGGAACACAAATTTGAGCAACTAATAGGGGCCATTTTGTCAGAAAAGAAACAACACCATACATCTCACTAAAACCATCCATTTCTTTGTGGGTTATGTTTAGATCCAATTTTATATTCATGTGTGTACTAATAACTAGCGTTATAGAAATAAGACTTATTTTTTGTACTTTTTGTTGCTCTTTCTGCCCAAGATATATTTACAAAAGTAGTAACCTTGTGGAAAACAAAAAGTAAAAAAATCAAATAAAAATAGAATGATATAAATAAAAGAACAGAAATTTTTGTAATAATTAATAATAATAAATAATAATGCTAATGATAATAATAATAATAATAATAATAATAATAATAATAATAATACCCATTTCAGACTTAGTGGGTGTTGTTCATAAATATGTATACAGCCAACATAAAATTATTACTTTTCCCACACAATTGGAACGAGACTTATAACGTGATATATTTGAGAACTCTTGAACTTAGACACAATGTTAATTTTCAAATCTTGTAAAAAATAATTTGTTTGGATTGATTTTTGTAGTTTGTCTTTCAGGAATAATATAATTTTAAATTGATATTTAAAAAATATTTGCACAAAATTATGTTTGAAAATACAGAATGGAACACTGCAACTTTTAAAAAAAATTCTTATCGGTTGGCCTGTGGTCTAAGCTTGTTAATGCTGGTCTCTACCTTTAATTACTTACGAGTAGACGTATGGAGTACCTTATAAAAATTACAAACATAATTTTATGTGGTCAAAATTTATAACATTTTACTATATTATTGGCATTATTTTATAAGTATTAAATATATCAATGGTGACAGCAGCAGATATTAATACATGTAAGTAAGACTAGTTGCTTTTCTAGCTTTCAAATATGTCCATTTGTAAGAAAGTTGGGGTATATACCAGTTTTCCAGTAACTAGGAGGTATCGCAACAATATGGTGATAGCAACAAAGAATGCATTTATTGGCGAGGTCTTCATGTCGCCAATGTTAGATTACTCAACCATACTGGGTCGACGAAAGAATAACAAATATTAAACATTACAAAGCAAATTTAAATGCTTTTACAATCGCGAACAAATACAAATGGTAGTTAGTATGTATAGTATTATAAATAAGGTATTTTTGTTGTACTTTATCTTGCTACCATATATGGGGAGGGTGATTGGGGTGCTCTAGTTTTAATCACTACTTAAAGGTTAAAACCATAAAATGAAACTTTAGTTATTAAAACTTGAAAGGCGTGTGTGTTATTGTGTAAAGATACTAGCGCTTTCTAGCTTCTTACATGATAACAGGAACTAAAGTGCAGCGAGACCTGTATTCTTTAGAGCAGTGGCTCTCAAACATTTTACTCTGTGACACCTTTTATATTCACTTGAGGAAGTTGCGCCCCCACTCCCCACCCAGTGTAGTATGATTTGAATTAAAATAGTTTGTTGGTTTAGTGTACTTATGTACATGCATATTTTACATTTTGTAAGGAAATTAATAGAAATTAAAAATAATTTGAATTAAAACAGTTCTATTTAAATAAATTCAATATCTGACACAACACAAAATAATAATAACTCTTTAACATTAGCATTTATAGCACATTTTTATAATCTATATCATGATACTATTGAGTTTAATTTTTATTTCATCACTTGTCTAATGTTTAGTGGTGTAACATGCCTCAAGTAATTTTGATTCTTTGTGTGATTGATCTGCTTGTTTTTAAACACAAAGTTTACTAAAACAAAGAGTAATGTAAGAAAGAGAATCTCGCACGGTATTTACCCTTCATAGCCGCCAGGGCTGAAGATACAGTTTCATATATGTAGGTTGCTCTCTTACAGTCAATATAAATGTTTTTTTCTGGAACTTGATTAAATCGAGTTAATAATAATTTAATGTCATAAAAATGTCTTGCACCCCTGTTAGCAACTATCGAGCTCACTCCTGAGGGTTGCACCCCACACTTTGAGAACCGCTGCTTTAGGCCTTGGTAAATAGTAACACCAAAGAAGACTACATGTATTTATAAACGGTAGTATATTCTATTTAACTAAATAGGACTCATGCTGCCTTCTATTAACATCGCAATAAATCATAGCAAATGTTTCCAAAGACAACTAAGACATAAAACATTTATTCAAAGTCACTTGGTCTAAAATTCAGTTGGCCTAAAGTCAGTTGGCCTGAAGTCAATTGGCATAAAGTCTTTGGCCTAAAGTTAGGCCAAATGACTTTTAGTCCAATCTTTCCGCCATTATTCAGATATTTTCACGTGCCCCCAAATATCCTGGCACGTACCCCTGGAGGTACGAGTACCCCACATTGGAAACTACTGCTTTAGATCCTGACAAGTTCTATGAAACATTGAAACAATCAATTGAAAAGAGACTGCTCAGTTAACAAGCTTTGGAGATCGTTAACTTGATAAAAGTAATAGACATGAAAAACTGGCTCAAAAATATGTAAATAACTTATGGAGAAAATGAAATGAAGCTCACTGCCCAGTTCAAACTCATTGAGAGTTGGGAGTTTCCAGGAATATGTATATTGTAAGACATTTCCGGACAGTCTTATTGCATTGAAGAATATAATCAAGTCAGTTGCTACATCTTCCAGTGAATGCGAGAGGTTTTCTCCCAGCCTAATTTGATTATGACATTACTAAGAACATCTTTGAAGACAACAACCGTCTTTGGTCTTTTATTTACAAGAATCAATGGACCACCGCTTCATTTATTTAATCCCTCCAAATATGTTGACTCTTGGCTTGTTTCAGGACGGCATTCTGCCATAGACACTCAGAATAAGTCATTGAATATGATGAAAACATGGAACAACTGTGGAGTTTGAAAAGCATTCAAACACAATCACATTATGATAGATTTTAAAACATTTTCTTCTGTTTTTAGAAGAAAATAATGGCTTAAAAACATGTGTCTTGAAGCTTAAATGAAAAGAAATCTGGAAGGGGGCCCCAGGAAATGTGTTCTAGTACCTACAATTTTAGAAATAGACCACTATATATATAAAACAAAAACTAAGTACGTCATGTACATATGTTACACTCGGACCAGTTACCATTATACTAACTCACGGGTGCAATATGTGAGCACAATTGTTTGTGTTGCAATGACATTCACCATCCCTTTTCCTGTCATGCCTAGCACAGGGTTGTTGGGTTTTATTTATATATTTTTTTTCAGTTTAGTTATTTACCTCAGGCCAGACTGACATCCTTCGCGGGCTACAATTGGCCCGCGGTCTGCCTATTAAAACCACCGGTCTTTGGTACCCACTCTATCAATATACTGGACTGTTGATGACAGGAATATCGAGGCTTGAATCTTGGTCAGATGTATTGAGGGGTATTTTTCCACTATCTCTGCATGCAAATGTGGGTACACTTTCTTTAAATTCAACTGTTTTCATCCTTAACACAGCAACATAATTAGTTTATCTGGGCAGGTAGAAAGATGCAGTGCAAAAAAAAAACACTAAAAAGATGTGTCAGCAGATTTTAGAAGCCCATTTATTAAAACAAATTTGTAATAAGTATAAAACTGCAATGTTCTTCACAGAATACAAGACTGAAAATAAAGTTGAAGCATCTCGTTCTCTGAGGTATAGAGATGAAGAAAATGACAAACTCCAACTAACACCAGAGTTTAAAACATTTGTTGCCAAGCATTTGTCAAATACTATTGAAAAGTAAGTAAACATCATTATTAATATGTTATAAACAAGAATAACTATGACTTATACTAATGAGTTGCAGAGCAAGAAAGTAAGAAAATATGCATAAGGGAATGAAACCTAGCTTCCCAGGTCAGAGTCATGTATGATTAAATTTGTTAATATAATAAAAGTACTTGTTTTACTGATGCTAAAGATTATATTATCTTACTAATTCACTTATTTAGAATTATAGGACACTTAGTTTCTTGAGTATTCCAGGCAAATTTTTTGGGAAAGTCTTAATCGAGAGGGTGTGTGGACAATATTTGGGGTGTGCAATGTGGTTTCATGCCAGGTAGAGTTTGGATGGACCAGATATTTGCATTGCAACAAGTGGTTGAGAAATGTATGACAGTAAGGAATAAAGTGTATTGTGCATTTTTTGCATGCTTAGTAAATGCAATTATGACAGTGTATAATGGAATTAAACCTTGTGATAGGATGCATAGAGCTTTAAGCAAATGGTTTGACTTTGAACAGGATGTTTGACAAGGTTGTGTTATGTCTCCTAAGTTGTTTGTTTTCATGGCTAAGTGTATGAGGGATGTTTTTGAGGATAATGTTAATGTAAGAGAGTGCATGATGCTGTATTAATGGCTGAGAATGAAAGTGACCTGCGTAGTACATTAAATCGTTTAAATGTGGCGACAGGCAAAATGGATCTCCGTTTAAATGTCCCCAAAACTAAGGTGATAGTTTTTGATTAGGACAGATCAGGAAATGATTGTCAGCTTAGTTTAAATGTAAAAGTGTCAGAACAAATGAATGAATCTGGGCAGAATGTTTTGTAAAAATAGAAGGATTGATGGTGAAATTGTCAGACAGGTGAATGCCTCTCAAGAAGTATTTGTATGTTCATGGACTATAATTGTAAAGAATGAAGTAGTGTCAAAAGAGGCAAAATTGGCTGTTTACAAAAGTATTTTAACATCAACATTGTTGTATGGATGTCAAGTGTGGGTTTGTCAGGAGAAACACAAGAGTAAGGTGAATGCGGTTGGAATGAGATATCTAAGAAATGTTTGTGGAAAAACTTGTATGCACAGAGACGACAATGAATGGGTGCTGGAGTGTGGTTTGAAAGGGAATCCAATAGGGCTATGTGAAAGAAGTATCTTACTTTGGTTTGGGCTTGTTGAGAGAATGGGTGTGGATCGAGTGACAAAGCCAATATATGAAGGTAGAGTGTGTGGTCCAAAAGGAAGGGGTAGGTAATGTAAGATGTGGTTACATATTGTAGACGAATGTTTGAAAAAGAGAAACATAAAGAATTTTAAGAATAAAAGAGCACGTATGACTCGGTGTATGGATGTTGTTGAAATGAAGAGAGCAAGCAAGGATAGGGAAATGTGGATAAAGCTAGTGATGATGATTTAAGTATGTAGTTGTTTACACAGTTTTTTCCCTGCCTGGTAAGGGAACAGCATGATTAGGTATGTATGTATTGAAATTAGGTGTTTTGGTGTTATTTTACCCAGAATTGATTAGAAAAAATTGATAAGACCTGCCTAAAGTAAATATTTTAAAACATAGGCCTCTCTTATCAAGTCTGGTATAAAGTGTGAAAGAGTCAGTTTATTCGAAAATATATGTCATGTTTATAAATTTATCAAAATAAAACGTAAATTGAATTGTTAAGTACATATATTAAAAACAATATTTGTTTCCAGTATGATTAATTAATATGAAATGAACTGGTTTAAAAATACAAGTTTTGGCTTGTTTTCTGGTGAAAATTTCCAGTCTACTTTCAAACTCGCTTTACTGGTTGAATTGCTTAAGTCATCACTCTCACAATAGAATGGACTGCCGATGATGGGGAGATTGGGTTCAAATCCCAGTCGGGAGTACTGCAGGTGTTTTTTCCTAAATTATTTTCCACTCTCCCTCCATGCAAATACAAGTACATTTTCACTAAAGTTCAACCTTCCTCAAGACTAACACATAAGTGTAATTAGTTAATTATACATATGACATGAATGAGTAGTAAGATGCAGTGACACTTAAAAAAAAATATCATCAATATAAGTCGACCTTGCGTTAGCACACAATTGTTGTCACACAATTGCATCTACACTTTACACTTTTTTTTTCTTACAAATTACATGATTGGCTTTTACAATTAAAAGGAGAACATAGTTCACACTTTACTTTGCTACCGTTGGACAAAGAGTTAATGGGTGCTGCTTAAGAAAATCAATCGTCACCGCCCATAACCCTGACCAAGGTTTCATTATATTGGAACTCATCAGGAGGGTGTGTGAAATGTGCAATGTTAATTCCTAAAAGAGGAAACCAAAAATACAAAAGGGATAAAAAGGAAATATGTAAATAATGATAGGACACTTAAATAGGAACATGTTAAAGTAGTAACATAATCTAAGTGTCTTATCATTATTTACATATTTCCTTTTTATCCCTTTTGTATTTTGTGGTTCTCTCTTTAAGGATGTTGTGTTGCATGTTTCACACTCCCTGACAAGTTCTGATAGAATGAAACCTGGCTAACAGGATTTGGTTGTAACATTAACATTTCTTCACGAGGCAGCCATTACCTCTTTGTCCAATAGCAGCCATGTAAAGTGTGAACTGTGTTCTTCCTTTCATTTTAAATCCATATTGTATTCATTCCTTTTATATGTTTCTATCCTCCTTTCCTATACCTTCTTCCAAATATAATAAAATGACATGATTGGATGATTACAATCATAACTGTCAAATCAGAACATCCCCCACGCCCATCACTGAGTTTTTGTCTTGTGTAAGCCAAAAAACTTAAGGAAATAAGAGGATGTTTTACCCTTCATTGTAAACTATTTTTATAAATCTTGGATGAATAATTTATTAAATATTTAAATACTGCTTAGGCACACAACTGTGTTGGTGTAGTTACATGTCATTTATATAAAATATATGTATTGTTCTTAGAGCAGTAAAGTGCTCTTAGTAACTAATGTTAATAAAGTATGTTTCACTTATAGTCATTGCTATTTTGTAGAGAACTGAAAGAAGTGAAGGTAAAAACCAGGGAAGATCAAAAGACTGCCGATATAAGTGAGGGAGTTAAATTGCTTTCTTCCTCATTTAGTTTCCTTAATGGCAATGGACATAGTATTCCTGTCAGGAGACGACCGCCGCTTGGAACCAAAAGAAAGACACTAAACACACAACATTCAAACAGTTCAAGTGGAGACAGTTATTCAGACATGGAAGATTTTGCTTCTGCTGCGGTCTCGCCCAGCTGGGTTATATCAAAGAAAGGCATCAATGGCTGGTCCACTCCAACTAAGGGAGAGGTGATTTCAATCAAAGCTACAAACACACAATTGTCAAAGAAAAAGAAAAGTTTGCAGATATCTGAGAAAAATAATTTGACTAGTATTAATGTCTCAAGTGAAGTGAACACATGTGACAATACCCCAACTTCTTTTATTGCAAACAATGAAGTGAAAAGATTGAAGAAAAGTGAAAAACGACGAAGGCAAAAATTGCAAAAGAAACTACTTAAAAATAATCACCTAGAAAAAGTTGAAAGTATGTGAGTTTCTTTAAATAAAGTCAATTTATTCACACTTCAATACTTCGATGCTTTTATAGCACTCATAAGAATAAACCGCTTTTTAATCCTACTACTACTTCCTGAGGAAGATGCTATAAAAGCATTGAAATACTGAAGGGTGTGTAAATATGTGTTAGTGTTTTTACTTTTATTTGTGCTCTATTATTTTCTAACTATTCTATCATTTTATTTATTACTAATTGTTTTTGCTTAATGCACTTTATTTCATACATATTATTTTAAATAAAGTCAGTAATTGGCGGCTCCAAATCATTAAAGTGATTGTGAATTGAAAGAGTATGTTTTAAAAAATCCTTTCATTGATTAATGCTGGGATCACAATCAACTTAACGTTCACTCAAAGGTTAACTCAACGTAACTTTACCTAAAGGTTCCCCTCATGTTTTTAAATGGAAGCGATCATGATGCAGTTGACTTAATGTTAACTTTCAGTTCACTTAACATAATAGATGTCCTGGGAGGTTTTTCATGTTAAGTGAACGTTACATGAAGGGTATCACATGGTCTAGCCAGCCAATCATTATGTGAGTTACATCTACAGAACTATTAAGTAATTCATTTGCTGGTTTTATGACCAAGCTATACTCTTTAGCTTCAGTTCTAATGATCGGACATTGAAACAAACTAATTAAACTAAAATAGGAAAGCTAAATTTATCAAAAAAAGTTTAATAATAGATATTTAATATATCGATTGAAAACTGTAAACATTCACAGATCATCCCTTTACAAATAGACAAATCACAGATCAAAATACATACTCTAGAATGCAGATATTTGACTCGAGTTGTTACGTTAAGTTACATGAATCGTGATCACACATCTGTTTTCTCAAGTTAAGTGAACCTTAAGTGAACGCTAGGTTAAGTTAAAGTTAAGTTGATTGTGATCCTGGCATTAGGCATTTTCATCCTTCCAATTACCAATAATTTTATGAATGTCCTAAAATGTTTTAATAACATATAATGTCATTAAATAAATAAATGTGTATTAGAATTGTAGAAAACGAAGCCTAAATCTTAATTATTTGTTAACATAATAATCTCTTTATTTCCCACATGAAATATGTTTTTTTTCCGATAAATAATTATAAATACTGAAGCAGAGGCAAGCTTTATTTGAAGATGACCTAAAATAAAAGTCAATAAATCGATAGTATGTATTTTATTATTTTTGTATAGCTTTGAGAAAGTAACTTATATGAAACAAACATGTTTACAGCTTCAATTTCACATTATAGAACATGAAATGAACTATTGCCTGATGGCTTGGGAATGTATAGCAAGACAGTGTAGAGACACTGTACAATAATGTATAGTAAGTGATAGTGAAGGAAGCCAACCTGAAAGATTAGTAAGGTTAGGCCTAGATAGGAACAAACACACTTCTCTCTTCATTTCTTCTTGTAACACTTCAAACTTCTTAACACTTTCACAATTACATATTATTTTAATTTTTGGAATTATTCCTTTTTCTCCACTGTTATACACTGAAACCAGGGAGTAACCACTACATAATCAAATCACAAACGTAAACACCAAAGCGTTAGCCATTCTCTTACTGACCCCGTCCCATACTGCCAACGCCCAAAACATGATCATATTGTGCACTTTCCCCTTACAAAATAATAAGAAACCTAAATGTTACATGTTGTTGGCCTAACATTGCAATAACATTAAAGATTCAGTCTTTCTGGAGGTTTTGTTTTCCTAGATGAACGACACAGGACCTGAGGTGGTGTCTCCGGAATTTCCACGGCAGTAGGCTGTATAGGAGTTGGTACAAGCCTTTTTAATGGAGGTGAATCGCCCTCTACACCAACGTTTATCTCCATTTGAGGTGATGGTGGCCTACAAATTTTTGGAGGCTCTGGTGGCAGAACCGACAGTCATTCTGGGATGACTGGTGCTTCCCTGGGCTACGGTTCTGTGTTTGGCACTTCACATGTTAGTTTCCTCAATTGGTCTGCATGGAAAAGTTGCTCTTATTTCATTATAGTAAACTAAGTATGTCACTTTACTGCATCTTTTAAGAACGACACCAGTTTCCCATCTAAACTCATTATATCCTGCCATCTTTATTTTGACTGTTTCTTGTGGGAAGAACTCCACTGGTTGTTGTTTTTGTTGAATAGTTGAGTCGCGTAGTTTACTGAAGCTCGGTCTTAGCATGTGCAATCTTGTTTTTGGTGCGAATCGCAATACTAGTTCAACAGGAGTCTTCCCGGTCACTGTATTTGTAGTACTTCTACAGTGAAACAACAAGTTCACTAACAGTAGGTCAAGCAGAACGTTGGGGGCTTGGTATATACCATCTTCTTCAATTTTCCTGCTACAATTTGAACAGCTTTTTCTGCAGTACCATTTGATGGGGAATGATACTGCGGTGACTTTATTTCCTTTATTCCATTATTAAGGCAAAACTCAACCAACTCAGTTAAAAGGTGAACCATTATCAGACACAATCACATCTGTTATGCCTAATGTTGCAAAGCACTTTCTCAATTTGGCTAGTTTCTTGCGCAGTAGCTCTTTTAACAATCCATGCTTCAATCCCCAAAATGAATAGCAATTGTAATGAAAAAAAATATATATATATTATGTATTTATTATGTCTTTCTTTATGTCTATATGTTTATTTTATGTTTACTTTTTAAATTTTTGAATATACGAATGAATTAAAATTTTTATATAATATATAATATTTAATATAATATAGTATTGTTTTCTTATTGGGCGCCAACTACCAACCCCTTTTCTTTTGTGAGGTAGGTAGATTTTTAATTATTAAATAAATTTATCCCCATAAACTGCTCAGCGGTAATACGAAAACCCTCTCTCTCAAGACCCCTGGACTTTACCTAAAGTTTGGACTTAAGTTGGACACTTACAACCGAAGACTTCCTGATGCAGATTCTGATTCTTGCTCTGACCAATCCAATCTACTGAGCATCACTATACATGGGATGCAAGTTCAAAAGAAAATACAAGGCACATTGATGTAAATTACAATAAAACAATTAAATTTAAAGAGTGATTTTAATTATTGTAGTGAATGATATCCTTAAATAAACCCTACCTACTAAGGCATGCCTCTTAAGTTATAAAATTAATATAAGTATTGCTAAGCAATACTTGAAATTGTTAAACTCTCACTTGAATTGTGAGTATAATAGTAATATTTCTTTAAGCAAATAACAGGATTTTAACAACAACAAAATTTATTCTTTATAACATGTAACAAATAATAAACAAAAAAAATATTGTTCTGAGGTGGACAAAAGGTATTAATTCTAGTTTGGAAACTGAAATTATTTGTCCTTCTTTAGTAATTTTAAGGATTATGCTTAATTATTTACATCCATAACAGGATGTTTACAGATGGATTTGATCTCACCCGAAAATGTCCTTGCTCTGGTAAAAATGTTGAATCAAAGCTCCGTCAATATTTAACTCTCCGGCCTTAAATTTCCACAAAAAATCTTCTTTGAGTGCTTCCACTCAACCTTCTTCACAAGTTTATACCTCTTTTAGAAGTTTTAGATGATTAGAACCACCATTAACCTTTCAAAAAATATAATTGAAGGATCCCCAGATCGGATCCTTCCTTCCACTTTCGAAGCCAATTTAAGAGTCACAACAAAAAGTAAGACAAAACACAAACACGTTCTTTTTGTTTTAAAATAAACAATCACCGGCCTAAGAGAAAATATTCACCGGGATTTATAAGCAAGAATAAAACAAACAATCTTAACTATTTAAATATTGGGGGTATTACTATAAAGATAATTATAATTTTTACATATGAACATAATTCATCTTTAAAATTAATTTAAACTTGGCACCAAACAAAAAACCAAACGATAATAATAATATCTTCCGCTAGGGGCAATTATTGTTTCAAGAGACAGCCAGATGCTATAAGCGTCCAAGAACATAAAAATAAACTAATCGAATAGTTCCGAAATAAACCACTCTCTGGAGCAGATAGCGTTAAAATCACCTACCAACAAAATTAATAAACATGGCGGGTTGGCAGTTTATGAATAAAATAAAGAAAAATGATTTAATATAGTAAAATAAAGGTAAGTAGATTATATGTATAACATATATTTTAATTGTAAATGAATAAATAATGAATATTCAAAACTTTAGGAGTTTTGAATGAAATTTAAAACAAATAAACAGTAAAATTGACAACGATATTATATATTTGAAGAATTTAGTCAACTGATTATTAGATTTCTTATCCAAAAATAACATCACACAATCAACTAGAACTAAGATCATGTGATTTTTATAGTTTACTCAATCTATATGCACCCTTTCAAATATCTTATTTGTGATAGGCCATGGTGTCAAATACTTGTACTGTCCTAGGTTTTCAGTAAAATGACACGTTTCACAGTCTTTTACGGTATCTTCAATGTCGGCATCTATGCTAGGCTACCAGTATATTGATCTAGCTAACAATTTCATTTTCACAATGCCTGGATGATGATCATGCAATTCTTTAAGAACATCATGTCTTAAACTCTTAGGAATAATTACACGAGATCCCCATACAAGCACATCTTCAACTGTTGAAATTTCTTCTCGTCTCCTAAAATAAGGCACAAGTTCAAGACCCACTTTACTTGGCTATCTCCTATTTGACATCTCTCGTACAGCATCTAGAACGTTGTCTTTTGCTGTTTCCTTTACTACTTTTTCCACTAATATTGGAGGAGAAATAGCACAGATCTCTCCATCTAGAAAAGCTTCTTCAAGGGGCAGTCTTGATAGCATATCCGCATTCTTGACATTGTTTCAATATTTCACTTTATAGTTGTACGTTGATAGTATCAACGCCCATCTTTGCAATCTAGCGGCTGCAAGTGTTAGAATATTTTTGTTTTAACCAAAAATTATCTGGATTACTTGTGCATCCGTGATTATTTCAAACTGTTGCCCATAGAGAAGCTTGTGGAACTTCTGTATGCCAAATATCACTGTCAATCCTTCTCTTTCATATTGAGAATAATTCTTCTGTGTTGTTAAAGTAGCATTTGCAAGGGCTATCAGTTTTTCATCATTATCAATAACATGACACAATACCGCACCAACCTCATAAGATGATGCATCTGTTATGACTTGTAAAGGTAAGTCCGGATTGTAATGAACTAACCAGTTATGGTTGATTATCATTTCTTTGCTTTTCTCAAAAGCTTCTTCACATCTCTTTGTCCATTCAAATTTCACATTCTTTGACAGCAAATTGTTCAATGGTTGTAATAGAGTTGATGACATTAGAATAAACTTTGCATACAAGTTGAGTAATCCCAAGAAGGATTTGAGTTGTGTGACATCCTTGGGAGCTGGACATTTTTGAATTGCATCTATTTTTATCTTTTGTAGGTTTTATTCCTTCAGAGCAAAATGTAAACCCAAGATACTCTATTTCAGTCTTAAAGAACTCTGATTTATTCCAATTTATCTTAATATGATGATCATTAAGACCATTTGTAGTTTAGTCATACATTGTTGTTCTGTTTCACCGCTGATAAGAACATCGGTATAACACACCCTGTCATCACTTCCTTGCAATATTCTGTCCATCACACTGGGCACTTTGATATTCACAATGAAAAACTACTTAAGGCGCTCCATATATGCTTCAAACTGTTCTATTTCAGAGTTATATTCATTCATTTTACCGATTATAGCCATTTTGTATAGCCCCACTTAAAATTGTCACGATACCGTAGCACAGATAACACTGCACACAGCTGAACTTGTGACTCAGCACACAGCTGGTCTTTGTCACCGACTTTTTCCGCATACACTTATACTACTGACGCTAACGCCACCTCTTGCTAAACGTAGCACATAGCCATGACAATTTCACACAGAAAGAACAGACAGATTGTTTACTTTCTTACTCACGAATTACTGTCATATACTTTGTTTATCAATATTAAGAAACATCCCATCCTTGTCACCAATTTATGCATTGTTTTACACTGGAACCGGGTTCTGGGAGTAATCACTACATAATCAAATCACAAACGTTGTTGTGCCTCACTGTTCAGTCGGCCCTTGTATCTTTCCTTCGCACTTGGACAGTCCGCGCCACCCACCCTCTCTAATGCCTGGACTGCTCCACAGTCCATGTTCTCTAAGCCGTCCGTGACGAGTTCCCCACTCTACTAAGTGCCCATGATAACTCCTCTTTCTATTGGCTCGCTTGGCAGCCACTATCGCTCACATTTTCACGCGCCAATGGGAAGCTCCTTTTTTTCTCCCATTGGACAAGGCCAGGCAGCAGTGGAGGGTGTTTAACACTGTGGTTCCTCGGTCAGAAACGCTCATTCAGCCTCGGCCAGCCCAACTCAGGTGCGCCACCTGTTTGAAAGAGCTATCAAATTGTCTAATGTTATGAAAGAACAATATTGTCTAACCCTCTCTCCCCACCATCACCCTACCTCCCACCGCAACTCACGTTGCCGGGACTTCCTCATGTCCCACCGCGACTCACGTTGCCGGGACTTCCTCATGTCCCACCGCGACTCACGCTGCCGGGTGAAAATATCCCGCCTAAATCAAAGAGGGTTATCATGTTTTTGCCCCAACCCCCTCATTTGTTTAGATCTTTTGATATATATACATGGCCAAACACGTTGTAAAAAAAACATCATTCAGTAGTAAGCCTGTGTAAAGCTTAAAAACTTAATAATAAAATTGAATATTCTTTAGTTTGAATTATATTCTGAAAAAAAAACACCACATTTTACCTTTAAAAAAAATTAAAATCCAAACGTAAATTGAAGATATACTAGTTTAATTAAAAAAATATTCTCGGTGTATACAAAATATTTTTAATACACAAGTCTGGTAAATTTCATTTATAGTTGGTTTGACAGTTTTACAATGAATGAATGTACAAATCAAAATCGCTTTGAAGGTAATATGTCAATACACTTGCACCTTGAGCACAGCTTCTTTCAAAATATGGATATAAGTTCTTCGGCTCTCATCACACAACATTTCGTTAAGCTTCATGTCACTCTCAAAGTCTGCATGAGAAGGCATAGAACCAATTAGAGACTTTTGGGCCTCACACATGCGTCCTAGCTGGAGCAACAGTTGTACTGTGTCATCGACAAGCGGTGGAAATGCTCTGCAGATACGAACCAGAGATGGCAGGACTGGAGTGAACAACTGTGCTCTGCTCACACTTGGCAACACTGAAACATAAGTATGATTACCTGTAGGGCTGGACGAGATTGCAAACTCTTGAGAATGACGGGATTTGCTATTTCCTTAAATTATACTCAATAAATTGGGAGGCGAGTGACTTATTTGTTAGGTTCAGCAAGTGAAGAGAGCTTGAAAGATTTAGAGAAGGTCAGATACCTATTCTACTCTATCATATTCTGGGGTGTGAAAAACAAGGGCGCAACTAATTTGCCAAGGTCAACCATTTATGAGTGTGCAGCTAGAGACAGGGAGTAGAGAGATTAAGTGGTTGTCAAACAAAGGGTCGTGAAATATAGAGCCTTTAGAAAGTTTCAAACCTAGAGAACATTGAAGGGCCAACCATAATGAACACTAAGGGGTTTCAAACATAGAAAACATTTAAGGGGTTTCAAACATAGAAAACATTTAAGGGGTTTCAAATCTACAGGAAATTTAAGGGGTGTAAAATATGTCAGGCATAACATTTAAAAATAATAAAATTTTAAGAGAAAATAACATTCTAGGAATTTTAATACACCTAAGTAAAATTTAAGGGGTGTCAAATATTATGTTTTATAGTATCTTTTGCACTATGAATATAATTAAATTTAAAACACAAAATATAAACACAATTTTCAAAATAAATTAACTAATAAAATTAATTTCCATTAAAAATGTAATAAATATAACTATTTGTTTGTATTATTCAATATTTGCTCAAAATTCTGCTATTCAAACACTCCTACCTAGGCCTATATTAATCATGTTATTTATATTACATTTTAAAATGTTAATGTTTTTACAAGTCTTACCATATTAATTTAAAAAATCAATATACATTTTAAATCTAAAATCATTCTAAAGTGTAATTTTTATAATTTCCCGTTCCTGTCCTGATCCCAATATTTTGACCCGTTCCTGTCTCACAATAAAAATGTAATTTTCGTCCATTCCTAATTCATTGTAGTAGGCAATTTTTTAGGCACCTAAAACAACAAGATCATTAGAACCAATGTTCAGATTATTATTTTACTGATATCTCACTTGAACTTACTTTAAAATATGAATTCTCAAGGGTAGTGAGTATGGGCTTATATTTAAAATCATCTGGGTTGGTTGAACAGATATTGAGTCAAACTGACTTGAAAGTATGATGCACTGTTTGATCCTGACCAGCTGCACCAAAGATGATTTCCCATTTAGGGGTTTATGACCCTACAGGCAAATGCTGACCTCATTTATTTAAATTAAATAGTCTATTTCAATGATACCCAGTATTTGCACTAAACCAGAGTGCTTCCAGCCCAATAGTGATGGGTTAAATAATTGCTACAGTGGACTAGGCGATCTTTATTCATTGTAGAATCAGCTTCTTTACAAAGCAGAACAGATATCCTTGGGTTTTCTAGAACGAGTGGTTTATCGTTGATAATAATACTCTACTTGTTTTAAGATTACATGACCTAGATTTTAATCAATTTTTATATTGATGCAATCAAAACGTTGTTACCGTAATTGTTATTAATAGAGTTACCTAATAAAAATTGAAAAAAGTTTAACTCTGTTGGTCTCTCCAAAAGAGTTTTGACAAGATCATTTTTAACATTGTTTTTCAAGAAATTTAAAACAATTATAGTTAAACATCAGGGACATTTATAGGAAACCACGTATCTTTAAAACCTTTTATATATGTTTTTAGGTATTTTTGTTATTTATGGAAGAAAGTACAGGAAAGAGGGATAGAAAACACTCCTTTTTATCTTTTTGGGGTTCCTCTTTTAGGTTGTTGTGTTACACGTTTCACACCCGCCTCGGTGGCGTAGTTGGCTAAAGCGCTAGTCGTGTTGAGCTCGACCGCCGAGGACGGGGAGATCGAGGTTCGAATCTCGGTCGGGTGAACCGGGGGTGGTTTTTCCTAAATGGTTTTCCACTCTCCTTCCACGCAAATGCGGGTTCACTTCCTCTAAATTCAACCCTCCCAATTCCTAATCCATTAGCGTAATTAGCACTTAAGCGTATAACCCGAACGGGTAGTAAGACGCGGTGTTAAATATTATTATTATTATTACACGTTTCACACTCCCTCTTGAGGTGTTCCAATAGAATGAAACCTAGGTAGAGGGATTGGGCAGTAGCAATCAATTTACTTGAAGAGGCAGCCATAACCTCTTTGTCCAGTGGTAAAGTTTAAACTGTGTTATTTTATTTGTAAAAGCCAAATTATGTTGGTTCACTTTTATATGTTTATATCCATATTTCCTGTACCTGTAAACCCCAAGTAATTTGTACTTCTTTGAACCCCCTGAGCTTGGAACCAAATCAGCTGAGGCGATTAGACACTTTTCGATCATGCTCACGGCTTAGGCAAAGAAGTGAATGTTCACTTTACCAACCTCCCAGCAAAGTGGCGAGTGTGTTGACAGCCAGCCTTGCAACGCTGAGGGACTTGGGTACAGTGTAACGCAGAGCTAGGTACGAAGTGAGGTCCACGGCAAACACTTGTTTCTCTATGCTGGGTTGACTCATCAGCTCCGGGATGAAGTCAAGACAGATATGCATCGAAGGGATTCCCGGTACAGTCACGGGTAAGAGTTCTCGAGGGTAACCCTAGAACATGAAATAAACTCAACAGTTTTAATTGAAGTACTGTTGTTTAAAGTTTTACTTTTTTTTAAACATAATAGCAATGTGAACTAATTTTGCTAATGATTAGTATTTTAAACTAACACTATTTACTTTTAAAATAAATTAACAGAATGTATAATCTTTGTGTGTTAACTTTACCTGAAATATTAATTTTGCAAGTCATTGAGCCGCTTCCAGTCTTAGATCAGGATGGCCACTCAAACTTTAGAATAAAATTATAACATAGTTCCCGGTTTTCCTGGTAAAAAATAATTTAAAAAATCCTGATTCTTGAAAAGACTTCTCTTTGATTGTGAGAGTTTGAACAAACGAATCTGAATGAAAATATTTGGTAAAAGGTATGTTGAACACGCCAGCAAATTTTAGTACTTGAGAAAGTATTGTTCGTAAGTATTTATAGACATGCCTAGACAAAGATAAAATGGGGTCAAACGGCTATATTAAATTAAAAATTGAAAGGAGGATAAACCTACACACTTATCAGAAAATTGTAGGCCTCATGCCTAGGTTATTAGAGTATTGGAGTCCTATACAATTCATATCAACTACATCCTCAATTATGTCTTGAAATACTTCAAAAGGTATTTGTTCAAAAAATAGATTCTGATGATCTCCTGGTGGGAGACCTCCCCACGAGCCACCCATATAAGACTCCTCCATTCTCCCTTAAAAATAAATAAATTAGGGTGCAGCCAGAGAATTACTCTATATCCTCGTCTGGATCAGAAAGTAATTATTCCACTTGTGATGCGTGCTCAGTCTGAGTGGAGAGTAGACAAGTTAAACAGTGGTATGCAGTGGTATGTGTACAATGTGCTATACCAAGTAGTGGGGAACCATATTTGTGTAAGGAGAGGGCTAGAAAAAAAGCTCCCCAAAGGGGGTTTGGGGACTCAACCCCGAAAAATGTTTGAAAAGTGAATGCACCTAGAAGCTATTTTGAAACATTTTGAAAATTAGACTCCTCTTTAAGATACATGGAGTGGCCCTTCCCCGGAAAATTTTTAAAATTTGAATGTTTCTAGAATATGGAGTGGTCTTTGCCTTTAAATTTCAGACAGACGGCTAAATTCAAGCATTTTTCCCAATGAACAAAATTCAAGCATAATTTCTGGTTTTCCTGATGAGTGGCCACCCTGTAGATATCTGTCTAATTATTGAAGAACTTGTTTCAAGTTCAAAGAAATCATTATTATGCATTTTTGAGTTCAGGAAATAAAACAATAAAGGTATTTCATGAAATTTTATTATTCTTCCTTTTTTAAAACAAAATTCATGTTTTCTAGGCAAAATTCCGTTTGTTCATTAATACAGCAATAACATTAGTGGCCATGTTAATTTAGACTGCCATAAAATTAATGCAGTAGCAGTCAAGGTCAAATCTATGCAGCCTTTACCATCGTTGTCAACAAATACCAAAGACTAGTCAACAGTGGACTTGCAAAGAGAGATCGTAATTTTATTCTCTTCTATGTAGACTTGAAAATAATATACTTAAAAATCCATGCTTTTATTGTATTCCGTTTAAAATCTAATAATAAAGTATTTACTATGTATTTATTTTTATAGTTTAAAAGTAACCATGAACTATTTTATTCAATGGCTTATTAAGACATTATTTTTATTCCCTTTTAGACAAAAAAAAATTGAATTAAATATTGAATTAATATTTGTGTGTTTTTTGCTATTCTTATCTTTGGTTGTTTGTGATCTTTGCAAGCCCTGGAGTTTCTAGCTTCCTTTGGGATTTCATTGTATCTATGTTTGTAATTGTGAGTTAGAATATTTTATCGGTCTTCATTTATGGATTGATTTTAAATTGTATTCATAAAAAATATAATGTGTAAAAAAAGTGTTTTTCGTGATTTTTCCAGGTGTTATAAAACCATTTTTATGACGAAATTTTTGTTTATTTGAGAATTTTTATGATGAAATTCATTTTTTTATGACAAAATTTCAAATATTTATTTACCATAATATAGAGTATCTACTTATCCTGTTTCTCCTCGTGACAGCTAACATGCTCCTCACAAACTACATTCCCATGGCTTTCACTTTACCAATCTCTTTTACATTCACTGTCCACGTTTCTGCAGCATATGTGACAATGGGTACAAAGTACTCCCTGTACAACACTTCCTAATGCAGTGCTTAAAAATAAAGTAATTATTCTAACTATATCTATCTAGAACTGCTTGATTCCTTGCAATACATACATAAAAATGCACGAGTTTGGCCAATGATGGATCTGCGATGAAGATACGGTGTAGGAATGTACAAACCACACTTCTCATCTCTCGCAGTGCCCATATCAGCCACGGTTTCTCCTGACAACAGTAAGAAACACAGTTGAATAGACTTTTCCAATTACAATAATTGTTAAGTCAATAAAGAATATTAAACATTTCTTTAAGGAAAACCTCTTTTGTAGTAGTATTTATTAGGCATGGGTGAGGCTCAAGTTTTTGAGCTTCTAACGTGTGATACACTTGCCCTTCTAACCTCATTTCATGGTTTAATGACTTCAACCGTTTTGCAGCAACATTTCCTTTATTATTTACATTGGTGTAATAATAAAATTAATTTTAAAAAGACAAATCGGCAACTTCAATGAATCTCACTAAGAGAGTACCCGAGTGTATTTGTATTAGTGGTCAAAACCCTGCTACTGTTTTGATGTTCTAGTTGCACAAAACAACAATCTGGCTTTAAAAATTAGAGTTTTGAAACTTACCCTGTCTTCTTCAGTCTCAAGACATGCTTCAAGAAGTATCTGCAACGCTGCACTCTCCTGTGTTGCTACTAGCGCCGCCCTCAGTTCCTCTCGCTCTGTTTCGTTACTGACCTGCCCTGACCTGCTCAACATTGGGTACTCTAACATGTGCTTGGATAGCTGATTGCGCGATGCAGCCAAGGAGGCTTCTAACACGCGAAGCACTATTTCTAACACTGGGGTACACCTGAAACACATCATACAGTAGTTATAAAGCAATATTATAACTTATATTCAAATGTGAAGGGGGGAGGGGGGTGGGCTAAAATAAATAATAATAATTATTACTACTACTACTATCATCGCGTCTTACTAGCGGTTCAGGTTGTACACACGCTAATGTTTAATGGTAGGGTGATTGTGAGATGAAATGGAGGACCTACAGTTTAACGTGGGATCCGAACCACGGTGGAGGCCTGGCATTCCACATATTCACAAGTTGTGATTAATACATGTCTTGTCAGAGGTGAAGGAAGGGTTTGGCAATCAGATAATTCATAAAAATAAAAATCAATCAATCATAGCCTTCACAAACCTGAATACTCTAATATCACAACGTAGTACTTGAAGAGGATCCAAAACTATATTCTCTTGAGTTATGGACACTTTGATACCCTCATGAAGCAAAGAGTTTGTCGTCATCACCCACAGCTTACGAGGCAATACGCTGTTCAAGGACAGCCAAACACGCTTGAACAATTCTGAAACATAAAACCATAGTTATATAATACTATTGGCAGCATGTATGGTAGCGCTGGTCCAATCAGGCGATCAGCTATTTTGCCGATCATTCCAATATCCTTTGATTTGTCGGCCGCCTCCAGATGAAAAGAAGGGCCAGTAACAAGTTAATATTCCATCATCGAACTTTAAAAGCTTTGGATAGTTAAACTTTCAGCCACTTGGCATTGTGTTTTTTTAGCATCTTTAGATTGCAAGTAAATTTGTGTGGCGGCGTAATTATTAAATCAAAGTTTGACGTTTTTTGTGAATGATTACAAATTATGTCCTGTTCAGATTTAGGAGGCCAATAATTTGATAAAGGCATATAATTTATTATTTCAACAAATTGAGAGCTGCCAATAAGAGCACTTAGATTGGTGTTATATATTTTTGAGAGTGTATCCTCAATTAGTTATTCATATCAAGGATGTAAGATTTTGCCAGTATATTAAATTATGACTGGTTTGAGAAAAATAAATAGAGATAGTTAATAGGTCAATTTAGGATTTATTGTATCATATGTTTTGAGCCGCCATTTATGGGCAAGAGTAGATTTTTTGCTAATATTATATGTTAATTATATCTGATGTTGTGACTGATGTGAGGCAGTCCAGGAAACTTGCCGCTTTCGAGCTTACTTGTACACTACATCTTTCATATTATATAAAGTTGTTTCGGCTATAACTATTTCTATGGTTTATAAACCTTTGTATACCTATTAAATCAGATCCTTTCTTTGGAATGTTCATTTCAAATAAATGTCAATCGTCGTGTGAATGCTGATGTCTCTTAACGCTTTGAGCTGTCTCACTCGTCTCATCGAGTTGCATATGTTAGGTTATTTAAATAAAAAACTCTCTTGTTAACTCCTTGACTATTATTTATGAGTGGGTTTGGGGGAGGTTTCATTGTACCTTGCATCCAACACCTTAGATAAGTCGGTAGCGTGTCTGCCTACTGAGATAAAGGTCCCAGATTTGATTCCCGGCATGGCCGAGAATGTATCATTGATGAAAATATGGGTTTTCCCGTTCACATTGATAAATTAACGGCCAGGAACTGGATGTTGTGCCTGCCCTAGTCTTAAATTAGATTATAAGGCATATGAAGCTACGACAGGCCTAGCAAGTCGATAGAGGAAAATATATGGCTTGAATAAAAAACGGACCCAGGCCATGGGCTGGAAACAGTAGTGGATGTAAATTTGAAAAAAGTACCTTGTAAGGGTAGAGAGTTAAAGGCAAAAATCCCTAGCCACTTTAGATTAAAGTAATTGTCGTTATTTACATATTCCCAAGGAGCTAACTTATCTATTCTCTAAATAACACACAATATCTGCATTTACATGCATAGTATCTTAATTTATGTATTTGATTGACTTTGACTAACATATATCCACTCACTCACCTTGAATATTTCTGGGCACATCATCTTCAAGTATTGATTTGGAATGTTTAATAATTGTTTCAGCAAACTGCCAAACTTCATTTGGTGGTGCTGCTATCAATTGCTGTAGCATTACACTGGTTCTAGATGGACATTTGTGGATGTGCTTGAATGCTGGAATCAAATATAAAATATTCAAGCAAGTGGTTAAGTTATGAACTCAAAATATAAAAAGAAAATAATACATAGCATCTTGTCTGATACACAATGAATATTATTTTTTAAAAGCAATGGTGGTCATGGGTGAAACCTACCTTCCTCAATAGCCGATTGTGTGATCTGCATGTGTAGTTGTTTCTTTGTGAGTTGGAAAACATCTCGCCGCTCGCCACTGCCTTGTAAAATGTTGTCATCCAGCCAATCACAGACCAGCGACAAATGAGGAAAGTTAGTAGCAAGGAGTCGAAGAAGAGGTGAAAACAAACCTATAACCAATATAACGTATTTATATTTTGAGAACAAATTTAGAGAAAACAGCAAGAGTTGGGGTACAGGGAGTACATTAAGATAGTAGAGGAATCAAGCGTGAGCTTGTATGGTCATGTAATGAGGATGGAAAAGGAAATAATCCCAACGAGAATGATGGAGATGAAGTAAGTAAGAGAAATACCTCAAGGGAAACTATAAGATATGAGAGGAACAAATAACAGCAAGTGTGCAAGTGAGAGGAGAATATTGAAAGGACTAAACAAACTAAACTGACCCGACCACAGGCTGGAAACGGTTTTTAATGATGAACAATAATTTCATTTACCATTTTCAAGCCCACTTTTAACAGTTGAATATATTAAAATGACTCTTATTTAAAGTCTTAGCCCCAATCTTACAATGTCATGTTATTTTTATTCGTTAGGGCTTAACATGAGGTTAAGCGATAACGACCACTACTTTGAATTTTACAATGTTCGGTTAGATCTAGCGTCATCGTTAAAGTGCTCATAAAGTTAACGCGAGGTATACCTTCTGGTTAGCATTTTAACATCCACATTAACTTCCAAACATTCTGCCATATTGTTTTATGACAATTATTATTATTTAACTGAGGTTATATTATTATCTTTAGAAAACTTTGGACAGTTATTTATGGATTCTCTCGGTTGTAATATTGTCCACCCGTAATTAAATTGATGTTTCACCAATGATTACCTAATCATAGGTTTGCGGTGTTTTAAGTCTTAAATTTCAAGAATACTTTTGTACACCTCTTTGATTTACATGATGCAGCGTCAACCTACCATTTAAGTGACTCGTGTTCAATCCCAACCACTTCCAATTTTTTTTTTAAGAAGAAATTACTTCCAGTTTAACATTGAGATGATGATAAAATAATGATGTGGTATTTATTCCTTCTATTTAATATAGCTGTTTAGTTTGGGATGCCAACGTTTCTTTTGGTTAAGTTTTTATAGGGTTATTTGTAAGTCGTCATACGACGCAGAGCAGAGGTTTTTAATTCCTGATACCGACTCTTATCATAACTATTTTGGCTTAGTCCTACAGGCTCTTCTTTCCTATTCAAAATATGTCAATTATTTTCAATGGTTTCACTTCACGATTTGGAGTGGTCATTTCTTGTTGTAAATAGTTAATAGTAATTGACAATAGCTGTAGGACTACCTATGTTTTTATCGTCTTGTATGTTATTATGTGTAGGCCTGAATTGCCAATATGGGACTTTTTTTCTTCACTTTCTCCCCTCCAGTACACATCCATAGTTAACTAAGGGTGGTTTTTATTTGAATTTTAAATTGTATGTTTAAAAATTTACTATGTCTCTACTATTTAGATATTTAACTATAATGAAGCTTAAAAATTACGTTAAAATACACGCCTGTTTAAAATAAACAGTTTAGGTATACCCACCTTTATTTGCATAGAAAAAAGCATTATATATAATAACATGATGTGTTATAAACAACAACATAAACACGCATTATACTTTAACTTGTTTTCCTAACAACTCCATAACTTCACAGACATTTAAATAGTTACTTACAATCTATTGGTTCAAATAAGCCAATCACAAGCTTTGTAACAAATCTAGTGCTCCGAGAAGCTTAATGATAACTAATGGAAGGCAACCGTCCGTAACTTGACGAACACATCAAAATAGTATTGTAAAATGCAACGCCAAGTTTAATCAACGGTTAGACCTTACAAACGGTTAAGTTACGAGGACTTTAACGTGACATTGTAAGATTGGGCCTTATGGTGTCAATAATTTTAAAAACTTAGCAAATTGTATACATACATAAATACCTAATCACACTGCTTTGTTATGGGGTAGGCAAGAAACTGTGCATATAGCTCAAAAAAACAACTACATACTTAATCCATCTTCACTAACTTTCTCACACTTCCCTATATTTGCATACTCCCTTCTCTTCAACAACTTCCATAGACAGACTCATACATGCTCTTTTAATCTTAAAATTCTTAATGTTTCTCTTTTTCACACATTTGTCTACAACATTTAACCACTTCTTGTTAGGCCTACCTGTTTCTTTTGATCCATATATTCTACCTTTATAAATTTTCTTCGTCACAAGACGCTTCTTTCACATTGCCCTATTGGATTCCCTTTCAAACCACAATCCTTTAGCACCCATTTATTACTGACTCTGTCCATACAAGTTTTTCCACATACATTTCTTAGATATCTCATTTCAATCATATTCACCTTGCTCTTGTGTTTCTACTGACAAACCCACGCTCCATATCCATAAAACAATGTTGGCATCAACAAACTTTTATAAACTGCCATATTTACCTGCTTTTGTAATACTTCATTATTTTCAAGAGTCCACTTACATCAAACTAATCTCCAAGAGGCATTATTCTGTTTGTCAATTTCACCATCTATCCTCCCATTTTTACAGAACATTCTGCCCAGATACATAAAATCATTCAATTGTTCTAACAGTTTTCCAAGCTGACAATCATTTCCTGCTCCACCCTCACCAAAAACTATCATCTTAGTTCACCATAATTACATTTATTAACCATGCATCCACTCCATACTCTCTCAGAATGTTCCATAACACACTCCTATTCACCCGATCGTAAGCTTTCTCCATATCAACAAATACACAATACACTTTCTTCTTTAATGCCATAGATTTCTCATTCACTTGTTGCAATACAAATATCTGGTCCATGCAACCTCTAACTGGTATGAAACCACATTGCACACCCCAAATATTGTCCACTGTTCTTTCACGCACCCTCTCAATTAAGACTCTCACAAAAACTTTGCCTGAAATACTCAACAAACTAATTGCCCTATCAATCTTATATTAACTTTTTTTAGAACAGCGTCTTATTACTTGTTCATGTCATACGCTTATGTACTAAATACTCTAATAGTTTTAGGTATTCAGAAGGTTATATTTATAGGAAGTGGACCCGCAATTGCATGGAGGGAGAGTGGAAAACCATTTTGGGAAAAGCACCCTTACTACACCCAACCTAGATTTGAACATAAATCTCCTTGTCATCGGCAGTCTAGTTTACTACGAGGTTAGTGTATTAGACCATGCGACCACTGAAGCAGGTACTTCACTCCTTAAGTATTTCCCTTGTGATCCCACAACTTTGGCATTCTTCAACAATTTAATAGTTTTTAACACCTTAGCCTCATTATTTCTTTCACTCAACATAACAGTGTCCTTATTTTCTGTTACTTTCTCTGTTTTTTAACCATACAATGGTTCAAAATACTCCCTTTATCACTCTATTATACTGTTTCCATACCAGATCATATCACAGCGTTCATTCTGAATGCCGTAAATATTTCCTTGCACTTCTTGTTTCACTCTCTTTATCCACCTTACAGAAAAGCTATTAGTTTCCTTCAAAATCATCCTGCATTCTTTCTCCTTCTTTTAATCTCGTTTGCTCCTTACTCTCCTTTGCTAGTTTCTTTGCACTCATATTTTTATGCCCCACAACCTCTTACGTTCTGTTTCACTCTTCACAGCAATCATTTTTGTTTGTATATTTATTTATTTTTTATCACAGCTTTTTTCACCTGTTCATTCCAACACACATCTCTTTTTAAGTTCCCCACCACTGCAGATCCGCAAACATCTTTCACACACTCAACTATGCCCTCTTTTAATCTGTTCCAAGCACTTTCTATACAATTAGCATTTATTGTGACATTCCATTCATGATCTTGTAAAGTTAATTTTTCCCACAGCAATCTTTTATTTTGCGCTTTCACTTTTATCCAGTAATTTTTCAACTTGCAATCTTACTTGCTTAGTACTCTTGCGCTGCTTCCTCACAAAATTCTTACCTAATTCAACAACTGAGATCACTTGGAAGTGATCCATTCCACATTCAGCTCCACATACAACCCTAGTATTCTTAACTAAACTTCTATGCCTCTTATCATATACCACAAAGTTATTAATAGTTCTCAAATTGTTCCGTATGTCATGTATATAAGTGAATATCTTTGGTCTTTTACCATGTGTCTGACACAAATAAACCTTTTTCTAAACACAAATTCACTAACTTATTACCATTCTCGTTTACCCTGTCATCACCATACCACCTCTGAATTCTCTCTTTGGATACCCACCCATCCATTCATTTAACCTCCACCAGAGTATAACCAGCAACCAACATAATTCTACATATGCCTATTTTCATATGTACTCATAGAAGTATAATATATGACACAAACTCACACCTTCTTACAAACAGCTTAGCTGTTAGGCTTAAGATTAAACCTACTACCTGACTTTTCCTTACCCATTCATCCACACCTGACTACATTGCCAGGCTACCATCACTCTTCATCAAAACCTCTTTCTACTATTGCTTGGTTTCACATATACACAGAATATCAATTTCACTTCCAATCATTTACTCTTATACCCAACCCGCGGGCTTATTCTTTCACTAGAACAACCTAAGCCCCTTATCATCTATCTCGGGCAGTCAGTATCTAATTGTACAAAAAGAAGAGTAAACACAGGGGATCTTATTGATTATTTCCTCCAAGCCCAGTGTCTCCCATGTTACGCCAGAATATACACAACTATGCCTTAGGGAACAATTCATAAATACAATTAAATAGAAGAACGAAGGAAAGTTCACAATCATGGCCCAACGGCTAATTTATTGGTGTGATTATTTACAATAAGATAAATAGAAATTTATATTGAATAATATATCGTACATAAATTAACAATATTTGGAAGGATGATCAAATCCCCCATACTACTGACTCAGTAATAGTGAACGCCACATTAAGCTATGCGAGACACAAAAAAAATTATATAAATATATCAACGTCTCAACTTTGACTAAATTTAACCTCATATATACTGTGATTAATAACACAAGGTTAGAAATAAGATGTATATAAAGACAATGTAGGGAATAGCTAGTTAACCTTAAACATAACAAGAACATGTTAGGGCCCTATAGTTCCCAGACCTATCCACTAGACCAAAAGTAAAAGAGTCATATATAAGGATCATAGTTATTTGCTAATATACAAATGTCTCGCGAAATGGCGAGCATAAATACTAAACTTTACCTTAACCTGACAGTCATCATATAAACTAATAATATTTAACAAGTCCCGCAAAA
>CABFWB010000218.1:54529-73696 GCA_902151455.1 Timema bartmani
CCCCCCCAAAAAAAACACATTTTTCAGAAACAATAGGCATATAGGAATATCAGGCTCAACTGATAGAGGACTAAGATTGGGTATGTTTATCATCGGTATTATCAATCATGTGAATTCTATGATTCTGAAGTGAGTTATATTATTGTTGAAACATATACTTTTAGAATAAATGCATTTGTTCCAAAAACAGTGTGTCATCTCTTGTCCTTTTGTGTCCCATATTGACATTTGCTGTTTCCAAACCATCAAACAGCTCCTTTTTTTGCAGTAATAACAAATGTTTGAATCATCATTTTCACCTGAACCACCTTCAATAAGTTTCTCTGTATCACCTATTTTCATGACTTCATATCTTTTAAAAGACCAGCAATGTTTTGAAATCAGTAGCCGGTTATTCTTTTGCAATTTCAGAGCTTCCTTCACTTCCTGTATGTTATCGTAATGCCTATTATCAAGAAATAAGCTATCATGTCTTGCGTCATTTAACTCATTTACGTTTTCATTAAAAGTCTTCTTCATACTATCAACAGACATGGATAGTAAAAACTACCAACTTCTAGCTTAATCACTCGCCAACTGACGAGAGCCAACATGAATCCCTCAAAAGGTTACAACCATGGTACTACAAATATATACAAGGAAGGCATGTGCGCATGCCCAAGGTCAACCAAGGGAGGGGATGAAGTCAGAGTCAAGCTCATGAACTAGCAAATTCACTTGTTAACGCCTTCAGAAAAAGCAAATTTACCATAGATGTACTTCCAACTATATCATCATCAACTGCTTTTAGCCTGTGGCTGGGTCAGTCTAGTAAAATGCCTTCATCTTCCTCTATTTTTCCACTACTCTTCCTCCTTTAATTTCTTCCAGTCTTCTCTCACTTGAACACTTTCTGTTATCTGCTCCCCCCTTCTCTTTCTTGGCCTCCCTTGTAGTCTTTTTCCTACATACTTCATTTTAAACATTTTCTTCGGCATCCTCTATTTTTCCATTCTCATTACATGCCCATACCATCTCAGTCTTGCTTCCTCTACCATCTCATGTGCTCCCACTCTTTACAGGATAATTTAATTCCTAATCTTGTTTCTCCTTGTGACAGCTAACATGCTCCTCACAAACACTTTATTCCCGTATCCTCCACTTTCCTAGTCTCGATTACAGTCAATGTATATGTTTCTGCTGCATATGTGACAATGGGTATTTCCAACTACAAGCATTTTAAAATTATTCAATGAGTGGTTTGACATATTCAATTCATCAGTTTGTTGAACAAAAGTTTATAGATTGGACAAAAATAAGCAAGAATCAGTATTTTAGGAAATGAATGCAAATGAATGAAATGAATGAATACAAAGAACGAAAAGATTGAACACCTTTTGTGTTTCGACTGTAACAACCGATAACACATAAGACAAATGTACATGCCAAAAGTAATATTTTGTAAACTACTGTGCTTGATACTCTAAGAATAAATGTTATACTAATAAAATATAGTTTCCCTAGTGGATTAAAACAATAATAAATAACATTATAGAGAAAAGTATTAGTTTCTAGCACAAAACTTCACACAAAGTTCAGTTGGCTGGTCGTCAGTGACCTTGGTTTTGATGTCATGTACAGTTGCCGAATGAATTAGTCGCTCCCTCGTGCCTACTTTGTATATTTATAGTACCATGTGACATCGCGTTGTGGACTTAAAAGGAAACAATACCAGAGCGTGTTGTGGTTATTTTCTTTAGCAGCCTTGACACGAATTTCTCTCTATGGAATTTTTTCTAAATGCCAGAATATATTTTGCTGTTTCTCTAACACCAAAACGTGTTCTGGTTCCCCCCCTCCCCAATTGAACATTTTCGGTTTTTGAGCTTAACATATATATACATTTTACCTGCATAGCTTTGTTGATCTTTCTGGGCTTGTTGAAGCAAATATTTGATTGGTATTTCAGATAAAAATTCAGGAGAATAGATCTTTACTTTACGAGCAGATGAAATAATATTCTGTGTGTTTGCCAATCTGGAAACATACAAGTACTTTTATTTTTAAAATAATATTACAATAAGAATAAGAATGCTAAGCCAGCACATAGAGCATACCCACAGATAGACTTGAAATATATGAACCAACACAAATTATAGAAATGTTTTAGTTAGGGATGGGCCCTTGAATTCCTAAGGCTATTCGAGGATTGAGAAAATTTCTGAATCAAGACTCAGATCATTGATTTTTTTTAACTATCAACGTTAAATTTGCTTTAGAGCTCTAATATTGTTGGTGGTTCAAAACTTATTTTAATTATAAGATGACCTTAACAACCAGGCTCCAGATCAGTAATTTAACACTTAACTGAATGTATTCCTAGGTGGGCTGGGAGTGTGAGGGCTGGTGATCATCAGCACCCATAGCCTTGGTTATAAAAGGTCTACCTGAGGACCTATAAGTGGCAGCCCTGCTACTCGGGTGTGGGCCATGCCAGGCTTAGTAAGCCGGTGAGCGAAAAAAAACCATACTCGAGAAAACAAGGTAAATGCCAGATTGGAAAAATTGTTGACAACCATAAGCTAAGAAAAGGGATTCTGAACATTGGAACACTAACTGGACGCGTGGAAGAGATCATGGATTCAATGGACGAGAGAAGAGTGGATGTCCTGGGCCTGAGCGAGACCAAGTGGAGAGGGAGCGGTATGAGAGACGTAAGGAAAGGCTTGGAGGAAAAAAGTGGAGGTAATACAAGTGTATGCCCCACAAATGGGGTGCCCAGCAAAAGAAAAGAACAAGTTTGAGGAATATCTAAAAATGCATATGGGAAACGAGTGTCAGATAGTAATGGGTGATTTGAATGCAAAAGTAGGGAAAGAGAGAGTAGGGTTTGAGGAGGTGTTTGGGGAAGGAAGAATGGGGAAAGAGAAATAAGGAAAGTAGAAGATTGTTGGAGGTATTTGCAAGAAATAAAATGAAAGTGACAAACAGCTGGTATAAGAAGGAAAGAGAGAGTCATAAGATCACTAGATAGGTACAGTTGTGATGGAGAGCAAAAGTTGGTGAGACTACTTTATCATGGATGAAGAAATGAAAGGGCAGACCTTAAACATCAAGATAATACCAAGTGTGTCCTTAGATAGTGACCACAGGTTGTTGGTGGCAAACGTAAAGGGCTGGGAATGTAGGAGAAAGGTAGTAAGACAATAAAGAAGTATAAGAATGTGGAGGGGTGGACAGTTGAAAAGGGAAGAGAGTTGTACCTAAGAAAGGAAAAAAGCTTAATACACAAGGATGAGATGTTAAATGTAGAGGTTGAATAGAAAAGGTTTGAGAGGAGTTATGTGGGAGGACAAGTAATAAGAAGAAGTGGAAGGAGACACCCTGATGGAACGAAAGGATGAAGGAAGCAGTAGAAGAGAAGAATAAAGGATTAAGAAGGAGTTTTAAGAATAGAAATGAGGAAACGAAGGAAGAAGAATAAAAGAGTGAAGCTAGTTGTATAAGACACCAGGGAGGATTGGATTCAAAAATGGACAGAAATGCTGGAACAGGAGGTGGAAGTAAGTATGAAGGTGTTATATATCCAAATAAAAAACAGGAGGAGAGAGAAAAGACAAGAAGTTAGAATGAGAGAAGAAGAAGAAGGAAGAACGTTGAAGACAGGAGAGAAAGAAAAGAAACTAAGGATGAGATATTTTGAGAAAATGTTTAACCTGGAAGAGAAAAGGAATAAGAATGAAAGAGGGGAGCAGGAAGAAGTAGAAGAAGAGGAAAGAGTTCCAACATGGAAAGAGGTGGAGGAACGCAATAAAGAGGATAAAATAAGAAAAAGCACTGGGTGTGGACAAAATGAATTTGGAAATAATAAGGGCAGGAGAACAAGGTACCGAAAGACTGGAAAAAAGGAGTTATAATACCTATTTTCAAGAAAGGAGACAGGAAGAGGTGAACAAATTATAGGGGAATAACGCTGATGCGCTACTATACAAAAATATATGAGAAGATTCTGGAAAAGAGAATAAAGAATAAAATGAATAGAAGGTGGAGAGAGGAACAGCACGAATTTAGGAAACAGAGGTCTACAATAGACTTAATCTTTGCCATATGACAGCTGATGGAAGGAAGGTATGAATATGGGAAAGACTTGGTAATGGTATTTATACATGTGGAGAAGGAATATGATAGCAAGGATAGAAATAAAGTTTGGAAAGCGATGGAGTAGGCAGAAGTGGAAATATGAGTGGTAATGAAAGTGAAAAGCATTGATGAGGATAACAGGAGTTGTGCTAAGACGGAGAATGGCAGGATGGAGTGAAACAAGGAAGTGCCCTTTCACCACTACTGTTTGTAATTGAAATGGAAATTGTCATGAACAAAGAGGCAGGAAAACTTGGGGAGGAGAGGATGAAAGCCACAATGTTTACTGATGACTTGATGGTATGAGGGGAGAGGGAAGAGGGAAGAGGAAGTACAGGAACAACTATAAGAATGTAATGAGGAAGTGAAAGAGTGTGGAATGAAATTTAGCATGGTGAAGTGTGAAGTGATGGTAATGACAAGGAAGAGGATAAGGCCTAATAAAGCTATAAGGTTGAATGGAGTAGAACTGAGAAAAGTACAGAACATAAAATATCTTGGAAGCGTGAGTGAGGAGAAAGAGGGAAGTAGAGAGGATTTAATGAGAAGAGGACAGCAGGGAGATTTGTTCTCTAGGTGCATAAGAGACCTGCTATGGAGAAGTGAAGTGCCCTTGAAGTGTAAGGAAGTATTGTAAAGGGTGTACTTTGTACCCATTGTCACATATGCAGCAGAAACATGGACATTGAATGTAAGAGATACTAGGAAAGTGGAGGACATGGGAATGAAGTTTGGGAGTAACATGTTAGCTGTCACAAGGAGAAACAGGATTGGGAATTAAGTTATCTGGGAGAGAGTAGAAGTACGAGGAGTACATGAGATAGTAGAGAAAGCAAGACTGTGATGGTATGAGCATATAATTAGGATGGAAAAAGAGAGGATGCCGAAGAAAATGTTGGAAATGAAGTATGTGGGAAAAAGACCGCAAGGGAGGCCAAGAAAGAGATGGGAGGAGTAAATAATAGAAAGTGTTTAAGTCAGAGGAGAAGTATGGAAGAAATTAAAGGAAGAAAAGGGGTGGAAGGATAGAGGGAGATGAAGATGATGATTCCTATCTAGGCCTAACCTAATTATTCTTTCAGATTAGATTCCTTCTTTAGCACTTACTTTACATTATTGTACAGTGTTACTCTCTTGACCTGATAAAGCTGTTTGTGACAGTGAAAGCTTGTCCTTAAAAATATACTTTGTGTGTTTTTTAGTGTTCTATCTAAATAATTTCCACTTCATTTTCACTCAGGTAAGTGTGCTAACTACCTCCCAGTTTTAACCAAGATTTATCCTATTGCTCTATTCCAAATAACAAATTTATTTTAAAAAATTTAGTTTTATTGGCTTAGTTACATTTCAAAATATTATTTCAAGGTAAAATAAATTAATCTTTCCTTTTGTTTGATAAAAATACATAAAACTTGTGTAAAATTCTAATAAGTTTAGTTAAAAATCCAAATTTGTATGATCATAGGTTTTTGTCACACAAAAAATTCCATTCTTAAAAATGTATAGCTTAGCTCATGGTATATGCGTGGATTTATTTGATAAATTCTATATGAAACAATTGAAGTACAAATCTTCTATATTAGTCAAACTCAAATAAAGCTTTAATTTCATTCAAACTCAACTCCAAATGAAAAATGTTTGCTACCACATGTCTAGTTTAAATGTTTCCCAGATAAATTTGACTTCTTTTAACTCATATATGAATATATAAGACCAATTTTCCAACATTCTAATCTCACCTGACATCGTCATATAGCAGAATGTAATAGAGCAGTAAAAGTTGAGATGTGAGGGAAGGTGATTGAGAGGCTGAGGTCTGAAACACGGAACGCATCTCGTCCTCTGATATGGGAGTGTTGGTGTGTTCCTGTGGGACCTTGGAGCTTGGGACCAGCATTGAGTTGACATACACTTCCACTAGAGCTGGTAGCACTGGGTGTAAGGGCGCTACACTGCTGCAGATCTGACTACAACATTAGCAAAATAAAACATCCGATGAGTTACTTTGTAGGAAATACATTTCCAAACAGTAATCAAATTTTAAGCTTCAGATACTAAAAACCCACCAGTGATAAAAACTGATTTGAGTCTTAATTGGTTTGAAATGTCCTCTTGTGAAATCCAGGCACAATGGATTTTCCCCTAAATATTTTTAAGTACCTGTTCGGGCTATATGCACACATTAAATATGCTCACGTAATTTAATGGGAAATTTTAGAGGAAATGTACCTACATTTGTGTGGAGTGGCAAACCAGTTAAAACACCCTTAATGCACCCGCCCGGCCATGATTCAAACCTTAATCTCCCTGTCACCGGCAATCCGGACTAACATGAGAGTGATGTGTTAGAATAGTGGTCGGCAAACTATGGCCTGTGGGCCAAATCCAGACCACAAACTGGTTTTATCTGTCCCGCAAAAGATTAAAAAAGCACTAATTTATTCCATAAAAATAGATGAATTACTTTATGAAAAGTATAAAGTTGAAATATTTTACTCATTATTTTTTCGAAGCCGGCCCATGAAATTTGGTTTCAAACCTCTATGGCTTGTGCTATCAAAAAGGTTGCCGACCCCTGTGTTAGATTATGTGACCACAGATGCACATTGCAGTACACTCCAGGTTGCTGATAATCCCATTTGTGTCAAAGTTCCTGGATAGTCTACTGTTCATACTCTAAGCCTGGTAAATTATAAATAAGTATAGTGACCTATATATCCAATCCTTAATGGGCACTTTATGCTTGGTGAATGCACGACTCTTAAGTAGCTGATGAATGCAATGAACAGGCAGAAAGCCAGGTATATTGGCATTAAGGTTCACAGTCACAGGAACCTTAACAGCATGAGAAGTCACCACCTAAAATAAATAAGTGGGAATTAGTATTTAATAGATGTTAATGTTTTGCCAATAAGCTTATTCAAAATAAGTTATATTAATATAATAATAAAACTAGAGCTTTGTGAGATCCTTATTTCGAGCTTCATGCTGAGTTTTAGATAAATACTCGAGCTTGGGCTTGAAAGATTTATGGATTCAGAATTTTGAGCTCCTTGAAAGAAAATTGTTTTATTTGCCTTGTGTTGTGTATAGTAATGAATGAATTATTGTTTACTCTACTCTCTGCTTGTTTGGATGTGATTTGTGAAATGAAGGGTGTAAGAGGTGAATGGAAGTGGACAGGGAGAAAGAACCCGACAAAAAGGGTATTGTACAGCTTGCTGTCAAGGTCAGTCACTGAGTAAACAAGTGTTGAATGGAGGAGAGTATGAGGTATAGATAAAGGATTTATAAACAAGTATCTCACTGTAGGGCTGTTAGAACACAACTAACTTAGTGCAAAAATGTACCAAGTACACTTTAATGCAAATTTATACAATGTACATCTTAAACATCATTAATGTTTAATTTCTCTCTCTCTGGTAGGAGGTCAGCACCAAGTGAATAGCTTCACTGGACATGAATTTAACGGGGTTGTTTACAGAAATAAAATTGATATATCTGCATATTCAAACATATTATCATGAGTTTTTATTTTTAAAAACTGTCTTTAATAATACTATTGAAATGAATCACTGTTAATTTTTAGGTTTTTATCACAGTATATTTAAAAATTATTAGTCCTGTAATTTACTAATTGATTTATTATTGTTATTGGTATTGTTTTTATTACTTTTGTTATCATTGATTAACTTTTTTAATGATTTAAAAATAATATATTTTAAATTTTAAAACATTACTTTTCTTTAAAATATGTCTTATTTAATTAAAACAATCTCTTAGAAACGTTAATACATATTTGTTTTTTATTTATATAATTTAGTTTTAATATCATATACGTGATTATTTATTAAACCCAAGCTCGACATGACACTTGGAAGCTTCACGACAAGCTCAGTTGAGATAGACTTGAATAAAAAAAAATTGCAACTTGTAGACCCCTACTTAAAATGTTTTTTATTTTGTCTTTAAAGCACAGATTAAAACATAAGAGGATGAAAAATGAAACATTTAAATGCTAGTAATTCCAATATCTGATAGCTGAATGAATTATTATTTTTGGTACTTTTAGTTCTAAACTTTTACAGCTTTTAAAAATTGACCAGGCTTTAAATTTCTCATGAAATTTGAGAAGTTATTTTGTAGTATTTAGTTCCTTTCTTCATTCACAAATAAATTTAGTGAGCTGCTGTGTTCTATATATTGATGTATCTTTGATGATTGTAATCAAATAATCTTTGAATTTACAGGCTGTGGTTTCTAATTGGGGATGAAAATCCAAGTAATCATGTTAATTATCAATCAATGTATTGCAACTAAGGCTTCTTTCACAGGTATAGGCCTACTTAATTCAAGCAGTAGAAATAGTTGAAAAAGTAACCAAAACTATTAAAAAAGGAACCAAAAGTAACTAGAGCTGGGCCTATCAGCTATTTTGCCGATTAGTCCGATGCCGATCATTTGTTGCCGATTAGGCCGATCACCGATGCCGATCATTTGTTGCCGATTAGGCCGATCACCGATGCCGATTATTTTTGTTTTCAATTTTAGTAAGTGTATAAAGTAAAATGACCCTTAAAGCAAAAAAAAAAGTTACTTTTACTAGTTTTATAATGTCCAATATAGTTTTGTTTTAATAACATTTAAATAGAAAATTTTAAAATGAAAAAGTTGTTTAATTATTATTTTATATTGTTATTGTTAGGACAAGTGAACCTGTCACTAAACAAAAACAAATCACAATAATGAATAGCAAATATACCGGTACATGTTAGATAATTAAAATATGATTTCACATTTATGATTAAATAGGCCTACTGACCCTTTCATTAGACAAAGACAAATCATAATCAGCAAATTTAAATTTAATTTTAATGATAAAAAATAATCAAGGCACACATATTTTTGCACACAAGGAGAATAGGCCTACATCTATTTTGTTTTTAGATGAAATAGGAATTTTTACATCCAATGTCTATTAAAATATGGCTTCAATATTAAACAATTTTTAACAATCGTAATATTTTTGTGAATTGTGATTTAGATATATCATAACATAGGTTTTTGTGATTCTACAAAGCATTCCATCATAATTTAACTACTAAATATTAATATCGTATAGAAATAAGTGGTTTCTTAAAAAAAAGTATAGTAAAAAGGCATCACCATTTTTAAACAGTAATCCGATCTTTTTATTAACAATTTAAATAATCTTAATGAAAAATAACATTGTATTAACTACATTTAAATAAAAACTACCTTTAGAAAATCGAATGAACGGTGAACGGGTCAAAATGAACGGATCATTGAACTGAACCAGATACAATGAATCGTTCATTTAAAAGAACGATTTAGCCCATCTCTACTTCAATATGATAAAATAAATAATAAATAACATAATGTGCAACGAAAGCTATTTTTCGTGTTTTTTTTTATAAGAAATACTTTAAAACTTATTTTAATTTACTTTTAACTATTAAAGAAAATTTTAAATTTATTTATTAATATATATTAATTAAATTCATATTAAAATATGAGCGAAACAAACTCCCTGCCAGTGGAAAGTTTTTGTACTTGCATTAAAAGAAAAACTGTTTCCATTTAAAACAAAATGTGCTCATGTGCGAGATTATTATGTCCGATGTTTCATTTTTTGGGCATCTATAGCAAATAGAAATAAAACAACACCAATCTGCTAATATTTTATTTTATGATTATTAGATTTGTTACTTGTGAGTATCTTTATTTCTAATAACGTGCATAAATTGGAAAAAGACCTATGGTAAATATATTTATTTTGATATATTTTGTTTGGAATGTTGGATGTGCTGTTTATTTCAAACCTAAGTCGCTAAGAACAAGCTAATTATTCAAAGATCACATACGAGAGAGCAGAGATAAATATTATTTTTTTCAGGACATAAAATATTATTTTTTTAGGACTTAAAATATACCCACACATTTTGAATAATCGGCATAAATAATCGGAGATTCAAACACCGATCATCGGAATCGCCGGTTATGCGATAATCGGCCGATGATCGGATTAATAATCGGCATCGGCCCAGCCCTAAAAGTAACCTATTCTATTGCACAAAAAATAAACAGATGGCGACACTTTTCATGCTTAAAATTTCTAAAAACTAAGGATATGACAAAATGAAGTTCATCGAGTCAAATGAACAATTTATTTGTTTATGTATGTGATGATCGCAATAATATTATGGTAATAAAATTATAACTATATATACATTATCATTTTATTACTATTTTATAATAAAGGAAATTGATAAAACTAAAGAAAAAGGAAAAATAAACTAGTAAGAGTAAATTTGATGAAGAAAGCCCACCTAGGGAAAGAGGAAAAATGTGGGAAGAATCCAATGCACAAAGGTGATATCTTCTTCCTTTCTTTTGTCTTCTATAGTAGAAGTGGTCACACACACATTTTAACACAAATAGAATAATATTTCGGCACTGTTGTTTTTATCAAACATAAAGAAGAGAGTATAAATAACACAAACACTGGATTATTCCATTTTGAAGTTAAAGGAAAAACTGTTAGAAACACACAATGTGTGTGCGACTATTTCTACTATAGAAGACAGAAAAAGGAAGAAGATGTCACCTTTGTGCATTGGATTCTTCCCAAATTTTTCCTCTTTCCCTAGGTGGGCTTTCTTCATCAAATTTATTCTTAGTAGTTTATTTTTCCTTTTTCTTTAGTTCTATCAATTTCCTTTACTATAAAATTATTTAGCCATTGGGCCACCTCAGTTCTATATATTTATATTATCCTCCTATGTTCATAATTATTTCCAAGATTTGAATTCGTGAAATAGTGGATTTGACCCAATGCTGGACAAAATGATGATAGAACTACCTGCTCAGTGAAGATTTCTTGGGTGAAGATTTGCTTCATACGAGTCATATTATTAGACCTGATAGGCACCTTCATACCAAGTGTGGAGCATACCAGCTCACAAATAGCACTCAGCTGATTGCTATGGAAGTGAATGGCCATCAACAGCAACATTTCTCCAAACGAGGCCGCTACACCACTTGCACTGTCACAACAAAAAAGTTATTTTAACAAAACATTTCAAATGTTACATGGTTGACTGTGGGGGTCTTGGGGTAGAGTGCTCGCCTCAGGACTCAATGTGCGGGGGTTCAAGCCCAGCCGAGGTTGACGGATTTTTCTTAAATGGTAAATATCCGTAGCACAACTTCCTTCGGAGGGGAAGTAAAGCCGTTGGTCCTATATTGATTGTGGCGTGTAAAAGAACCCTGGAAAGTTTGTGAAAATACCTTTCCTAACAAAATTGGTAGGTAATTTTGCTTTGGCTCAGAGAAATTCTCGTGTGCTGATTATAATCAGTCTCTCAAATATCTTTCACATTTCTTAATGTGTAAAAATAATTAAGTTTGTAGGAATTTAATTTAAAAACTAGAAAGTAAAGTCAAAGCACAAGAATGTAAAGAAAAGTTGAAGGCAAAGTATTTTATTTAAACTTTAACTCCTTTAGATTGGAAATACAACAATAACATAACATGGAAATGTGTCAAAATAAACACCCTAACATAGCATTTATTAAAGGGAAGGGAAGCTGCACGGTTACAAGGATTTTTTTTTTGCCGAGCCTTTATAAAATGAGCAACAGTTTACTATTAGTGAAATTTTGGATTCGACAATTATGAGGGTTTGGAAAAAAAAGTTAAAACACAAATTTATGTTAGATTTTTTTTCCATTTTCTGCTGTTATTTACATCACATGAAAAAATCTAAAATATTTATATTACATTTTGTGAAATTATCACATTTTGTAAATTGTATTTATTACCTTAATTTACATGGTTTTGCAAAGTATATTATTTTTATCAAATATTAAACATTTTTTTATAAATATTCAAACCTCGATTCGGCTTCGAGGATTTCTCATATTAATCAATTCGACTTGCTTCGAATCGAAAAGGTGGACTTTGCACACCCCTATAAAAAATAATTGTAATGCTACTGTTTTTCCACAATTTATATTATTCCAAAAAATATGTATCTAAATTAAGTTTAATTTATGTTATTTCATATTGATATTAACTCAGCCTGGTTTTACTTTCACTAAAGAGCCTTTTGTTTCTTAGTTCAAATGAATGTATGTTGATAACATTTCTTGGACACACACCACAAGGGGAGGTCCCAATCTTTAGTTTTTTTAGCACCGCGTCTTACTACCCGTTCGGGTTATCCGCTTAAGTACTAATTACACCAATGGATTAGGAATTGGGAAGGTTGAATTTAGAGGAAGTGAACCCGCACTTGCGTGGAGGGAGAGTGGAAAACCATTTAGGTAAAACCACCCCCAGTTCACCCGACCGAGATTCGAACTTCGATCTCCCCGTCCTCGGTGGTCTGGCTCAACACGACTGGCGCGTTAGCCAACTATGCCACCGATGCGGGTCAAACTTTAGTTTATTTCTCTCTTTGTTAATAAGGTACCTACCAATTCCCCTTGTCAATGCTCATGTGTGAGCAACAAGTGTATTTCTCATAACTCAGCATGATGGAACATTACTAAGAGTTTTCAGTATGTTCTAGAAGAAAGATCTGGTAAGGAAAAGGAAGGTTTTCAAGGGCTTGATCGCCCTTCCATGTCTTGATAAGATGTAATAATGTACAGAATACACACATGTGTGAATCTATGCTCCTGGATTTGTGTAAAACATTTAGTAAGTATCAGTAAATATTTCAAAAGTTTGTGTGTTTAGTAATCAATAATCTTTTAGCCGTTGTTAAAGAAAAAGTTCTCAGTTTTTTTTATTATATCAACAACAAACCTACAACTATGGCAATGGATATGGAAAACATGAGTGCATGTGCCCTAATCAGGAATTTACTAATAATTATGTTTTGTTAAAATGTTGTAATATTAATAATATGACAGTATTTTTGAATCCTAAGATAATGCTTAAACAATGTGGTTTTTAGACGTGTGTTCTAACATTTTATTGAGAACCTAAGGCGTGTCATCTACCAATATATAAAGGTTATTAAAAGATGTGTTTCATTAAAGAATGTTTAATATTTATTCAATAACAACATTGCTGATAAATAATAAAACATAACATTTTCATGTGGTTAAGTAGTGAGTAACTGTCTCTTTTAGTCGTGCTAGAATTGTCAACAAATCACGAGGCAATTGCATGTCATATTTTTTATAGTGGTTAAATTGCTGCTCAATCGCAAGAATAGTTTGTCTTGATATTTTCATAATACTTAACTGAGTGTTAAGAATTTTATGAAAAAAATTCAAGCAATTATTTGAAATGCTTAAAAATTTCAAATATTCTAAGGTTTTAAGTGTCAAACTTTTGACAAAGTTTTTATTGTTTCAACATGTTTTCAAATTTATAATAAGAAAGTGTAGAAACACTGATCTTTGCTATAAGACAGCTGATGGAAAGGAGGTATAAATTTGGGAAAGACTTTGCAATGGTATTTATGGATGTGGAGAAAGAATATGATAGAGGAAAGAAGAGTTGTTATAATGCGAGAGAAAAGCATGTATGAGAATAACAGTGTAACCCCCCCTTAAATTTAGGTGGTCCATAATACCATAAATAAAAGGTAGGTTGGTTTACAAGAGAGTTTATTTTATTTAATAAATAACAACACTCGATGAGAAATAGAGAGACATGCTCTGCGTTAGGTGCTGACAACTATACCAAATGGCCATAACAAATAAAGCTGAAATAAATTATATGGGGCATGAGCCCAAAACACTAAGATGGCCGACCAATGAAGTTACAAACAAAACCTAATTAAATTGACCCTGTTCAAAATGTGAAGTATAACGATAATAAATTAAGTATTGAAATGATAACCTGCAGACCAAAAAGAACTATCATAAAGATAAATACTAGTCGCCATTAGCGACTCTCCAATTACTAATGTAAATGACAAGAGTACCCTAGGTTAATAATTCATCTAAATAGCCATTACAAATAAAAAGGAACAAGATACATAATAAAAGATCTTCAAAGTGAACTAACCTAACGACTAACATAATTAACAAACTAAGAGCGCGGGCTCGCGGCCCCAGGTTTCGAGTAACAAGTACAGATCTTCCAATAGATTAAAATTCTTAATTTTGACAAGTAACGCCATTATTCAACAAGATTCCAAAAAGTATCTCGCGTATCAATATGGCGGTGTTATAAATATTGAACCCATCCGAGAAGCGGATAAGACGAGTTAGCCTATACAATAATAGCATTAAGTTTGACTGCGCAACCATGACTTCTAGAAAAAATCCTGCAGTCCCATAAAAAATAAAAGTTATATTTGATATTTATATTGCCGAAACAGTAATTTAGAGTCCATCATAAACCAAACAGAATTTTGATGTAAATAAACTAAATCTAATTTAAACACAAAGTGTCTCACCCAAAGAGTGCAGAGGAATGTGTGTCTTGGCTATAGAGGTCTGTCATTATATACACATAGTTTGAATCACGTGTTCTCACAGCGCGGGAAGCACGTAAGAGAAGAGGGGTGAGGGGAGTGCACTGTTTCTAGAACCTGCTCACACAAGCTGGGTGTTATTTAAATTGCGCGTCGGTCAGCCGATTGTTAACATCAATACACTTTGGTCGGCACACACGGATCTGCGCATTGCAGACAGTCTCTTGTTCGTTTCTCTTGAACGAGGCGCGCTATGGAGGTAGACGTCGAATCAAGGCCCTTTAGTTGGATACAAGTCGAGCCGTGATGCGTACGTGGTGGAGGAGCCTCGTTGCAGACCAGCCAAATGGGGGTAGAATTGGTGAGCCAAAACAATCCTTTCTCTTTCATGTTGTAACGAGGTTACAACAGGAATTGTGTTAAGAGGGAGAGGACCGCGTCTGAAGTGATGGTAATAACAAGGAAGAAGATAAAGCCTAGTAAAGCTATAAAGTTGTATGAAGTAGAGCTGAGAAAAGTACAAAATGTAAAATATCTTGGAAGCATGATTGAGGTGAAAGGAGATAGGATCTAATGAGAAGCCGACAGCAGGAAGAGACCTGTTATGGAGAAAACAAGTCCTCTTGAAGTGTAAGGAAGTGTTGTACAGGGCGTACTTTGTACCTATTGTCACATTTGCAGCAGAAAAATGTACAATGAATCTAAGAGAACATGGGAATGAAGTTTGTGAGGAGTATGTATGTTAGCTGTCACGAGGAGAAAAAGGATAAAGAATGAAGTTATCTGGGAAAGAGTGGGAGTAGATGGGCTGTATGAAATAGTAGAGGAAGAAAGACTGAGATGGTATGGGCATAATATGAGGATGGATAAGGAGATGATGCCAAAGAAAATTATGAAAATGAAGTATGTAGGAAAATACACCAAGAAAGGCAAAAAAAAAGATAGAAGAAGCAGATAACAGAAAATGGGCATGTGAGAGGAGAAGAGTGGAAGCAATAAAAGAAGAAATTTTGGTAGAAGGATACAAGAAGATGGAGGCATTTTACTAATCTAGCCCGGCCACAGGCTGGAAACAGTTGATGATAAAAAACATTGTACATTAATGTAAAGTTAGTGATAGTAAAAGAAATCAACCTGAAAGGATAGTTAAATTAGGCCTATATATGGACAAACACACTTAAGTCTCCTATCTAGGCCCAACTGTCCCTATTGTCCCAACCTAGGCATAGCCTAACTATCCTTTCAGGAGGGATTATTTCACTATCCCTTACTCTTATTGTACATTAATGTTGTGTTTCTACACTGTCTTATTATACATTTACAAGCCATTAGGCAATAATTCAAATTGTTTTCAGAGATAGTTTAAACAAAAAGGTGTTGAGTTTCAATTTTGAATATGACTTTTCGAAGTTTTGTACTCTCTGAATGGTAATGTTATTTAACAAGTATTTTCTAGCTACAATTTAATAAAATTCCAGAAGTCCACCTAAATTTCAACACTCTTAGACAAAAGAGGACTTGAATTATTTCAGAGCATCTTGACTATAGTGTATATATTTCCCTCCTCCACACTTCCATAAAAAAATCATGTATTCATAAAATTAATTAGAGATGAGGATGATGTTAATGAAATACCCAGGACCTGCCAAATGTATTTGTTACTAAATAAAATTTCGTTTAAAAAGAAGCTTAGCAAAATTAGGTCAGACAAAAAAATCATTTAAAAAGTGGCCAACCACATATACTTACAGCTAACAGTCTGTGTTACATATATTTTTAATATTTGTCCAAAAGTGAGAATAACTTAAAAGGTATGTGTGGACTTATGAAACTCTTCATATAATGTTTTATTTTAAGGTTATTTGTTAAATATTAATTTATTTTCCAAAACATTTTTTATTAGTAAAATTAAGTGGATTCAAATTTCATTTGCAAAAATGAAAAAAATATTTCTTGTTACCTTTCAAAGTAAGCTTCTTCTCGAACCAGCCACTGAACCCACTCAATGCTGCACTTTTCGTGCTCTTGTTGACCAATGAGAGATGGGCAGGCAATGAGCATGCATAGTCCCAAAGACACAAAGCGCACTCCTGCGGGTGACGGAGGAGGGTGAGACGTCACAAGTTGAACAATGAGTGAGACTTCTTCTTCTTGAAATCTGGAACATTAATTTTTCACATGATGTTTCATCATAAAAATGATTGATTGGTACAAATAATTATACAAGGAGGAAATTATAAGAACAAAATATGGGAGAAAGTAGAGGGAACAAACACAATAATATGTCAATTTCAGTAAAAAGAGAAACACTGTTCACACATTAAATTGCTGCCACTGGACAAAGAAGTAAAGGATTCCATTTAAAGAAAATCAACAGTAAGTTGCCACCAAAATCTTTACCCTATATTTTGTTTTACTAAAACTTTACAAGAAAATGTGTGAAAAGTGATGCACAACTTCCTTAAAGAGGAAAATAGTCAGGATTATTAAATTCTACAACTAACTATAATGTAACTTGCAAAGACAGAAAACAGAACTTGAGATAAAATGGGCATCTTTAGTATAAACTCTTTCACAACTGAACTTCTGAGTGTGATGATTGGTTGGATTGAACACAAAGAGGTCTTGCTCTTGAACAAGTGGTTTGGAAGAGAATGTCATACAATAATTCTTGGGTGTGCAGCTTTCAGCTTGAATTAAGCAGGGAAACCTTAAAGATAATTTGTCACATAGCAAGTGTATTACACCTTCCTATCCCCTTGTTGTTGGGTTTGGTTCAATCCAAGCTAGCTGACTTTGAGCAACTTATAAGAATTAAAATCTGAGAGTATCTTTCTTTTGTTAGTAAAAAAATTAAATGTTATTTTATCTTTTTTATTTCAAGTATCCAAAAAGTCTCTTGTCATAAATAATACATTTTCTCAACTTTAAAAAAGAAAATATTTAGATTAAAAAAATCATATTCATTTCAGCCAACATTAATGTAAAATGAGCAGATATACATCAGGTCCTCTTTAAGTCATCTAACAATTCCATATGATTAAAAGGTAATTTCCTTGTGTATAAAAGAAGCTTGTCCCTGAGGTAATGGCCGATTTGCAGTCTGGGCTGATTTTTCTGAATACAAATGTTCATTTCCTTGAATTTTTTTTAAAGGGTTTCCTTTGGTTGTGCGAATTTGAACAGATGTTTCAGAATAAAAAGTGATGTTAAGATGTGAGTTGCACACGCTGCTAAATTAAAGTACTTGAACAATTTATTTTTAAACTTTGTGGCTATAAAATTGCAGACCAAAGGCATGAAAAAGCATTTATTTTGAATAACAAATAAAGATACGTTCAACTTCCATGATATCTGTATTTTTTTTACCTCTATGTTAACAATTAGCGAACTGCAATCCTAGTGGGCCCAAGAGTTGTGGAGCTACCCTAAAAATACTAGCACTCACAGAAGGAATCAAAGGCTCACATGCAGTGGCTGTTGATTATCAAAGACAAAGAAGAAGTTGAGAAATTTATAATAATATTTTCTCTTTGAGCACCACTTCTTATAACTCGTTTTGGGCTAGTTGTATATTTGAACTAATAGGATAGGGATGAAGAAGGTAAAATTTAGAGGGGATATAGGTGCACTTTTGTGGAGATTAAAAAGCCCTTTAGAATAAAAAAAACAACCACAGTAGAGTGTGGGCAGAAAATTGAACTTGACTTCCTTGAAAAGAATACATTTAGTCCCAAGACACAATGTCAGCTCTTAGTTACAGAATGAGCCCGACACATGTTGAAGAAAGTTGTGAGCTCTAGCGAAACTAGATGTTGAAAAGTTACATTAACTAAAATTACTGCAATAATACATATAGTAGGGATAAGACAATTAATTAGACACAGTCCTTATTTAAAAGTTTATGTCTGTTCTGGGAATAAAAACCAAAACATTTAGTTCACCACACAGATGTGCTTTCGACTAAGCTAGGGTGGTGAACCACTAACTAATAATCAGAATGTCTTTACTTACAGTGGCCAAATTTTCCATTAAATGGACAAAACATATTAAAAATAGCAGATAAACAAATAAATTATAAGTTTTTTTACTATACAATAATGTAAAGTAGTTAAGTGATAGTGAAGTAAGCCAACCTGAAAGAATAGTAAGGTTAGGCCTAGATATAAACAAACACACTTCTCTCTTCATTTCTTAATACACTTTTCACACTTCCCACTTCTTCAAACTTCCACAGTTGCACATTGTCTTTGAATTTTTAGAAATATTTATTTTTCATATGAAGACACACATTAAAAACGCACAAAACACAAAGAAAGATATGGTATGGAGCTAAATGATTTTTAAATAATTTAAAATATAAATGAAAACTTGCAGTGTCGTCAAATAGATTCAACATAATGGAGGCATCAATAGATAGATAGCTTGCAGAAAAATCAATAATTAAAAATAACTACAAGACTAACAAAGACAATACATTACTTGAAATAATAATAATTAAAAACAATAAAATATTTTTAGATAATAATAATAATAATAATAATAATAATAATAATAATAATAATAATAATAATAATAATAATAAT
>CABFWB010000218.1:97935-137221 GCA_902151455.1 Timema bartmani
CTAAAAATGATAGTTAAAACGTTTTCTAAAATGTTAATAATTAGTGTTTAGCCTTTGTTTCACAAACGATACATAGACTACACTGCATTGAACAGGCCTATGGTTTAATTGAAACACCAGTTCTAAAGGAAATTGATGGCTTAAGATAAAAACACTAGTAACAAGGGAAACTTCCAAAAATATATAAGGGGAAGGAATAACACAGAGCACAAAAAACAACAACTTGTGAATGAGTGCTAAACAATAATTACTCTAAAATGTTACTAAACATGTTTTATCAACTTTCACTTTGCACATTAAAATTACTACCAAAACACATTTTAAGTTCACTGTACTGGAACATTTTTGAATACATAATAATTTAGGTTCTAGGCCCTACATGAAATAAAACCAAATTAAAATATTTCGCGAAATTAACTACTTTACTACCTTTTAAAAGCAGATATGGGTTAATTTTGTTGATATAAATGTGATTTGCTATTATCAAACCTTGATTACATTTAGTGGATCACAGGTTTGGTTACCATATCCAGGGTGTAATTTTTTTAACAATGCTACATTATAAATTAAAAGTTATTACAATAATGAAGTACAGTAATACATTTTAATAAAATAATAATAATGAAGTACATATAATAACTAGCCTTGGTTACAGTTAATAAGGTTAATTTAGGTAGGCCTATGCTTATAAAGTAAACTTATTTTAAGATAGGCCTATAAGCCTAGCAAGTAAATTTAAATTTAAAAACTGTCAAAGTCTTCAATTTTTTTATCTCCATGATTTGTTATTTCAAGTTTTAATTTTGCTTCCCTTGTGCATACCTTTGATAATTTAACTCTACTATATTCATAGTGTGACAGTTTTAATACTAGCGTGTCACGGCTGAAGCTCATATTCAACTCCTTTGGGGTTGTCAACATGCCACCATGTTTTTGTTTTTTATCACCGCGTCTTACTACCAGTTTGGGGTTATACGCTTATGTACTAATTACGCTAATGGTTTTAGGGATGAGAAAGGTGATATTTATAGTAAGTGTACTTACATTTATGTGGAGGGATAGTGGAAAAACCATTTTGGGAAAACCACCCTTGGTACACCCGAATATGATTCGAAACTAGATCTCCCCGTCATCGGCAGTCTAGGCTACTGTTAGAGTAGCACCTTAGACCATGCGGCCACCAAAGCGGGTGCCATCATGTTATAAAACAAAATTGGATCTTGGCTGCCAACCACTGGTGAAGTCATAGTAGCTATCAGCAGCTCTTCTGCAGAAAGTAGCGCAATCTTTCTGTTGGGCCAACGCTAAGTCATCTGACTTTCTCTGCGCCGCACTTGGGTTTATATCAACTTGGAAAAGTAATTTATGGAAAAACGAGAACCCACATCTAACTTAACTGTATTTCAGTAAGTTTGTCATTTTTAGTTTTACCTGTTTAGTACAATAAATTTAAACTCATTTTACTGCAGTGCCTATTTTTGAATTATTTCACAGTATTAATTTATGCCTCTACTTTAATAATTACTAACAATTTACAAATTCCATAAAAAAATATTGGTTATTCCTGTGAACAAATTACAACAAAAGTGACAAATGTAACTTAAGCAAGAGGGAGTGGGGGAAGGGGCTCAGGCATTTGTTTATTTTTGTTTACAAGGGTGCAAGAGGGGCTCAAAAGGTGCTTACATAATACCTGAATGCCCCCTAATATGCAATCATGAATAGCTTAGGTAAACCAAGTTTAAATTTGATATGTGTTTTTTTCTAGGTTCATTTATAGTGCTGTTATTGGTTGGAATGTTGTGGGGTTGCACTAATCCCTTAATCAAGAAAGCTAGTGCTGGCATAGAAAAAGTCAACGCGCCTAATGTTTTTCTGCAATTTTTTTATGAAATACAATTTTTACTTAAAAACCTTAAGGTTAGTCACTATAAAATGCTTAAAGTCAGTAGACTTATCGCACTGCCAAACATTTAGTAGCAGTTCGGATAGCCTACGAAAGAGTTTTAACAGGTATCACTGTACCCATTCTTGGTATTATTCATCATGCCCTAATACAACAATTGTATTTCAAATGGTTCCATAGTGTCCTACATTCTGAGAATTTGTCAATAATAGCAGAGTAAAGATATATTAACTTATGGTGTGTACAACAGGTGGGGCAGTAAGTGTTTACACATTTAATAACACCATGTCCTTACTATTTTAACTAAACACTTCAATATAAACTGCTCTTTTAAACTCGACATGACTTTGCACAGTGTTGAATTGCTTCAACTTCCACAATAATTCTTTAAGTTCCTTGCTGAGGGTCCGGGGCTCAATCCTCGGTCCCGGCACAGATTTATCTGATTGCCAAACCCTTCCTTCACCTCTGACAAGACGTGTATTAATCACAACTTGTGAATGTGAGGAATGCCAGGCCTCCACCGTGGTTCGGATCCCACGTTANGGATTCCACGTTAAACTGTAGGTCCTCCATTTCATCTCACAATCACCCTATCATTACACATTAGCATAAGTGCGTATAACACAAAAGGGTAGTAAGACGCAGTGCAGGTATTAATAAAATTTAAGTGCCTGAAATTTTTCTTGGGCGAGTCACGAAGACATGACTCTTTAAAATGTCCCACAAGAAAAAGCCTGAAGCTGTTAAGTTAGGTTAATGTAGTGGCCAGGAAATGTCCCCAAATTGTGAAACGAGGTGCCCATGAAACATTTTGTGAAGCACCTCCATTGATGTTTGGGCTGTGCGGACCATTACCCAATTTTCTGAAAGCACAGGTTGTTAGTATCTTTACTCTTACATTGCAGTTCAGGGGTCAGAAAGGTTTCCAACATGTGGCAGTACAGCACCAATCAAATGTTATTGTTACTGCCTTATGATTCATCTTTGAAGAAGTAAGGCCCCAATATGCCTAAAGATGCAACACCATAACACACTGTCACTTTTTTGGGGTGAAGGGAAGTTGGTTGCACTTCCTCGGGAATCTGTTGCCCAATAGGAACAGTTGAAGAATTTCAACAAGAGACAGTGCGCAAAATCATGTCAAGTTTTGAGGAGCTCATACAACAATGTAGTGCATAAAGTTGTGGCCATCATAAGAATGTGTTTTTAATGAATAATTCAAGGGTATGTAGAAAATTATAGGAAATCTTTTGTTGTTATTTTAAGTCTCATTTGAAGCATTTATTGGTCAAAATTAGTAAAGATATAGTGTTAATAAATGTGTCAACACTATTTGCCCCACTCTTTATTTACTCGAGTATAGTATACACTCGTCTTTTTAAACTTATTCATTCAAGTAATTCAGTGTGCATTCATCTTTGAGTGGATATACTTAAAACATTCAGACCCTTTATCATCCTGTACCTTTAAATTCTTACACAGTAATTAAAAAAGTGCCCTAAGTGGTCGGTATTGTGCATAGCTGTTTTCAAAAGTCACGGCCATCGATAGCAATGGAATGAGACACTAAATTGTTTTATTCAAATATGTGATGATGATATAATGACGGTATGATATGTAAAATCGTCTCTTTTGTTGTTTCTTGGTGTTGTTTAAAAACAATTTCTTAAGCCAAACGTATACACAATTATTTAGTGATTGCTGACTCTCAGTAGTCTTGTAATATACACAAGTAGTAGGTGAAGGAACATTTTAATAAACTTAAAAATAAAATAAAAACTGTCTAAAAATGTATCTGCATTTTGACTCACATCAGTAGACAGTAAAAGATAATGTTTTAAATAAAGTAAATAGCTGAGATAGCCTCGGGATTGAATTAATCAACAATAAAAATATAAATACTTTACCTCGCTGCTTCATCTTCTATACTAAAACATTTCTTCAATGGTAGATATTAATATATGCTAAGAAACCATCATATTTGTAGTCCCGGTCTTCTTGAAATCTGCCAGGCTACTCCTCCCTAGTATGACTATTTGCTATTTTTATTTGTTTCAGTATTTGGTGCCATTAGCATTAAATCAAGCTGGCTCTTTGCTATATTTTTTAGCCCTAGCAAAAACTGGTAAGAATTTGATAAGCTCATCTTTATTTGTTTAGCTGCAAAATGTTTTATATTCAAAGGACTAATGATTTTAAAAATGTCCCTTATAATTTAAATATGTTAATACTTTGCAAATTGATAACCCTCTTCTTATTATTTTGTTAAATCTTGCATGTCTCAACTTTCAAGGTGTTTTTTTTTGCTTCTGATCTTACTTCCAGTTTTGGCTGTAGGCCTATACATTTAATTACACTACTGTCAGTGGCGCAGGAAAGTTTTTATTTGGGTGGGTAAAAATAACCATGTGCTCTTATAAGGGATAAAATTTTTGAGATTAAAAAAAGAACAGGAAAATGTAATACAGCTGTCCCTCATCCCTGGGATGGTAGACTCTTGCTCTCTTGAACGCCCTTGGACAGTAATCTCCTGCTCTCTTTAAGGCCCTGGGACTGTAGACTCTTGCTCTCTTGAAGGCCCTTGTATGGTAGGCTTTAGCTCTTCGGAATACCCTTGGACAGTAAGCTCTTGTTCTCTTGAATGCCCTGGGATAGTACGCTCCTGCTCTCTTGAAGACCCTGGGTCTTTAGAATGACGATTTTCAATTTCTTTGATGAAATGGTAAGACTAAACTGACAGCAGCATTTTCCCTCTATCTATAGAGTTATTTGTAGCAAGCCAAAGAACTCTGGATCTCTCTGTCAACTTTGGTGCTTATATCCATGTTAGGGTTATTCTCTTCAATGATTCTGTCAATGCTCTTAAATAAATCAGCAAATTGTTTTGTTGAAAGTTTGATATAAGATCTTCATTGGTGAGTTCTGTTGAGTGGGATTGGAACAATTGGTCCACATTTGCCTTATCTATGTCCTCAAATCCAACATCTTGCTGTGTCAACGATGTCGTGTCTTGAATTAGAAAGCTTGTGGACAGGATCAAAATCATGAGAATCAGAAACTTCAGGCCAAACATTTTTCCAAACTCCTTTCATACAGGACTGTTTAACTTCTGCCCATACATATCCATTGTTGTTAATACCACCCCCCCTAACACCAAACTGTACAGTAAAGATCAATGCTTTCACTGGAATGTGTGTACACAAAGTCACACCACCACCGCACAGGATGACTGCGAAATTCCAGCTGACCATGCACTATTTTTGTATTTCTTTGAATCGTGTTATAGCGAAAATGCGTAAAGTGATATCAAGTGAAACGAGGGATACCTGTATTTAATGGTCCCACTGTGCATTTTTCTCATTTATTTTAGTCATTCCAAACATTATAATTAATACACACAAAACATATTAAGAAAAATGTTATCTGATGGAGCTCAACTAAAAATTATGAAACACTGAAAATTAAAGTAGATTTCCATACACCTTTGCCCTATATTTGTTACTAGCTATAAAACCACCAACCAGTTTTGCAATTTATTTTGTTGAGCCTCTCAGGTGATTTAGTCTACATTGCCTCATTGTGGAGCGAAGCTAGTTTTTAATGCATCCAAGCATTGAAAAACTTTTTTCTGCGTAGCTGATGTAGCTGGTATCACTATCAGAGTTTTCAAAATCTCTTCAGTGTATGCTCTAAGCACATTTTATTTTTACTATGTTAACATAGTGTGAACATTGTATCTTGCCTCAATAAGATGTTTACATTATCTAAAAGTTTTACTTTATTATTTTGGGGAGGTAAAAATGATACTTTTTACCCCCCTCAATTTTTTGGGGGGTAAAATTTACCCCCATACCCGCCACTGACTACTGTAATTGAGTATGAATGAAAACGTTAGAATTTAGAGGAAATGTATTTGTATTAGCATGGAGGGAGAGTGGAAAACTATTTAGAAAAAAATAAATTATAAGTAATACTTTCAAGTTGGATTAGATCCCCCACTCTCCTAGCTATTATTATTATTATTATTATTTCTTACGACAGGTCCATTCCTTTTGTCAGTGAACTTAGACCACCAATAAGCTCAGTCCTCTGCCTCCTCCAGCTCCCAGAATTTTCTTCTTTCCTTCATATCGTCAATATTTGAATCCTCCTCCTTCCTAAGCTTTTCTTTCCCTCAACCTTTCCTTCTATGATGTTGTGTAGAAGACAGTTCCTCCTAAGGATGTATTCAATCCAGTTTCCTTTGTACCAAAGAATCACATCCAAAATGGTTCTCTTCTCACCCACTCTTCTTAGGAGTTCTTCATTTGTCACCCTGTCTGTCCACCTGATCTTTTTAAGTATTCTTTAGTACCACATTTCAAAGCTCTCCAAGTATTTCTTTTCCATCTTTTTGAGAGTCCAAGTTTCTGTTCCAATTTTGATTTATAGCGGCTTTTCGATTTTTGAAATCCCCGTCACTTTAGACTTCTCAGTGTTGATCTCCATGCCATATGTTCTCTCTATCTCCGCCATTCTATGTATACTATATTATTATTATATATTCTATATTATATAGCCTAACTCGAGGCATGTTTGAATAGTTTAATATAACAGTAAATAACTGAAGTATTATAGAAGTACCTAAAAATTACATGTGTGACCTTGACATGGGAATCCAAACCAAGACCTTTGGTTCATTGTACCATTAATATGCCAGTATCCCAAGGAGCCCAAGATGCTCTCATGTAGAGGGAATGTAGAATTTATTATTTGAGACAGACTTTGTATACATTTGTATATTAGATCGTCAAGCTATTATAATTTATACTTTCACTGCATATCACCCCCTATTAGGGTTATACACTTTTATTAATTCCGCTAATGTTGTAGGGATGTGGTGTAGTTAGCTAACACGCTAATTTCCTGCTGAGGACGGGGAAATCGAGGTTTGAATCTCGCTCAGGTTAACTGGGGGGTTTTCCTAAATGGTTATCCACTCTCCCTCCACGCAAATGTGGGTTCACTCCCTCTCTATTCAACCTACTCAATTCCTAGCCCATCAGCTTAATTAGTACTTAACCATATAACCTGAATGAGTGTTAAGACTGGTGCTAAATAATAATATTGATAAAAATTGTAGGGATGAATAAGTTAGAGTTTAGAGAAAATGTACCTGTATTTGTGTGGAGGGAAAGTGGGAAACCATTATGAAAAAAACAGATCTCCCACCTGGGCTTCAAATTCTTGACCTCCCCTTCACCAGAAACCATTGAGACTGAAATTGAGCCAATGTGCCCATTGGAGCGGGTTTCTTTCATTGCTAACCACTAAATTCAAAACAGCACAATATGAATAATCCATACTTAATTGATGACAATCATTTTTCACTTATCTTTTCTTTTTTTTTTACATCCACTACTGTTTTCAGCTTGTGACCGGGGTCAGTTTTTTTTAATTTAAGCTATATATTTTCCATTATTGACCTGCTATGTCTGTCTTAACTTCATATGCCTTATAATCTAACTTTAGACCAGGACAGGTACAACATCCAGTCCCCGGCTGTTAACTCATCACTGATAAAGGGTAAACCCACATTTCATCACTGATAAAGTTTTCGGCCATGCCAGGAATTGAACCTGAGATCCTTAGCTCAGAAGACAGACATGCTACTGACTGAACTAGCTAAGGTGTCAGATTTTTCACTTTTTTACAGTTGCTTATCTAAGTGAATTATAAAAGTCTGCTTTAGTTGATATCAGTAATGAAATTGTTTTAATTACTTGAAGGCCTGAACACCTCTTGCCAGAGTGGTTCACCGTCACCACCGTGTTGATGTGGTTCACCGTCACCACCGTGCTGATGTGTTTCTGGTGAGATGGAAGGGAACCCAAGTTCAATTCTGTAGTTTTGCACTTTTTATAACAAAAGATTGTTGGTCAAAATAATTAAAATATTGCTTTAGTAGATACATTTAGATCAATTTTCCTTTTGGTTGGTTTTCAATATTGGTCATGGGCCTCACAAAATTTGATCAGGAATTTTTCCTCTCATTTAAAAAGCTTTCGGTCAAATTACACAATACCATGACAAATACTCAAAAACTGTTGAGACCATATGTAGAAAATTAAACTAACTGTATTTACTGAAGCTAGGATTGTGGAGTTGGTACGCCAAGCCTTCGACTCCGACTCCTCTATTATCTAATGTCCGACTCAGACTCCTTCATAAATGTTTAACTGTATATTAGGCTAGTTAAATAATAGCAAATTTACTGCAGTAAAATGGTAGCGCAAGGCATTTAATCACCACCGCATGAATCGTCAGATCACTTAGATTCATAGAACATAAAATCATGGGCAGCTTCTTTGGCATTGTGAATTTATATTTAAATGAATTTGTCTAGTCAAATTACAAATACTGATCTTGGAAGATAAAAAATATACATAAAATTAAAATTATGCTTTTACAATATTGTTATAATATTATAAGTTGTTATTTGGAATCTGGAGTCAGGGTTGGTGTCAGTACATTTTTACCTACTCAAACTCTGACGCTTATCAAAATTACTTCTGACTCCACAACTCTGACTAAAGTATTATCTTATTTACCGTTTAAAAAAAGGTTTTCACTTATAAGAACAGAAAAAAATTAGTGACCTTAACTCGCGCTTCTTTCTTAAGAAATTAGGAGACCCACATTAATAGTCACGTGGTTTAAGCCATCTCTCACACAATGGACTGGATTGCCGGTAATGGGGAATTGGGGATTTTAATCATGGTAAGGTGTACTGAGGGTGGCTTTCTATAATTATTTTCTCACTCTCCCTCCATTTAAATGTGGGTACATTTCCTCTAAGTGCTTCCTTCCTCATACATACTCCATCATTGTAAATGTGTAGATAACCCAGACAGGTAGTAAGGCACAGAAAGAAATTACACAACGAGAACAGCTGTTTAACCTGCCACAATAGAAAGGCTACCCATAGATTTCAACTCAAAATGGTACCAGTAACATTCTCTTCTCTCTTGAAACGTAAAAACTATCCTTTACCTTTATTTTCATATCAGGGGCCATCCTTTTAATTATATAAGGTTTTTCTTCATGAGTTTTGACCACCCTCCCCTCTTGTAAGGGATAGTAAGAATATCCGTCATCCCCTCTCTATCTCTCTATTTTACGTATTTTTTTACAATCTGGTAAAGTAGATTGATAGATTAAATAAATGCAAAATATGAAGTCTATATTTCAATCATTTAAATATAACGGTAGAAATTAGTGATTAAGTGAGGTTAGTCAATGAATGAAAATGAAACATCAGAATTTTCTGACAATTTTTTTTTTAGATATGTCTAACCATAAATATTGACTAAAAAACCCTTACTTAAGAGGGATTCTGACTTTACCCCCTCATAAAAAAAGTTAGAAAATACTGTCCTCGCAGACCCCCCTCACTACACAAAAAAAAAACCCTCTTAATTTCAGAATGACCCCTTATCCAAATTATTCATGCTAGTCCTTTTACTAGCCTATTTCATATTATGTTACAGACCTGTCACTCAGTGTTCCTGTTGCCAATTCATTGACATTTGTCTTCACAGCATTGACAGGCATTGCCATAGGAGAAGAAACTCCTAATAAGGGTATGTTTTGTTGAATAACCTCAAAATTAACTTACATTCATTATATTACCTGGATTAATTATTGGTTTTACAATAGGTAAACTAGATTATGAAATTAATATTCAAATTTGGAATATCAAATTTATAGACAGTATTTAAATAACTGTCAACTTTAATGGATTCGTTATTCTGGGAAATTTGATTTAATATGTTGCCATTCGAAAAACTGTATGTATAAATATGTTTGATAGTTCCATAAATTTGGTATTTGGGGGGAAAAAAAACCTACAGAGTACATCAGTTTCCATTTCTTATTTTGATATTTGAATGATTATTTATTTATCTGCCTAAAATTTAAGGCTTCACAATTTTTCTAGATTTTGTATTGATTAACATTGTTACTTTACTATTTATATGAACTGAAGTTTATTTTATATTGTGCATTTTGAATTTAATTTAGACTCAAACTTTGGATTAATTAACAAATTGGTTATTAGTATATGAATCTAATTCAACAATAATTGTTGAATTTTAGCTGTGTGTTAAGATCACTTTTTAAATGTTTTGCAAAGTCATAACAAAGCTTGAAACAAAAGAAGGAAAGCTGGTGATAATATTTTTATTGTTGTTACATAAGATTTAAGATTAAAGAGTAGAAAAAACAAACAAAGAACACTATATTAATTTATGCTCACATACCTGAATTTATCCACGCCTATGTTATAGGTGTCATGTAATCACTAGACGGTTTAATTAGCCGATCTAAAAATCATATGTTGAAAAATGTCCTATTTTGTTAGCTATTTTAAATCTATTCATAATATATCAAAGTTTTCATCTTCTTTCGAAATGTTTTGAAGACTCAAAGGAGATTTGAACATCAACTTCAACATTTTAAAGCTTAGCACGCTCCTAATTGTAAATATGATCTGTTTGAGAAACTGTATTATCTAAATATTTTTCGAGTGTCTCAATTATTTTGCATAAAACAATATATTTCAACTATGTAAACTTAATAATATTGCTAACCATAGTTTATTGAATATATTGCTAAAATATTGTTTTTAATTATTGTCTCCTTTCAGGTACATGCATAGGAGTTGTTTGTGTTATTTGTGGAATTATTCTCTGTGTTATTGATAAAATGCCTGGCAAAACTATCAAAGTTGCGTCATCTTAACATTTTCTTTGGTAAGTTATTCACATTCATTCGTATATTATGTGTTCACAAAATGTTTGGTTGTACTTCATTTAGATTAGTGTCAGATTTGTTCCTACATACAGTTCAAAGAAACTCTTAGAAAATACAAACATGATTTTTTTGTGCCAACATTGATAACAAATTTTCTATATTATTAGTGTTATTTTATAGTTATTGATAAAATCCATTTAAAGTGACAGCTGCAAATCACATGACTTGTCATATGGACACGTGAAAGAAGATATAGTAACTTTTCCTAGTTGTCAGTTTCCTAGTTCTCTTATGAAAAATTGGACTGTCGCTTTTTTTTAACAACATTGATTTCTGGTCTCAAGAGTCAGAGCTTGTGCCATCATTGATAGCTTCCTGTTTGTGTATGAAACACACTATTGATTTATTTTAAAGTTGACTTCCTCATACTTTTCAATGAATAGAACTAAATTGTGTGTCACATATTTTTCTCCTACCCACAGCAATTACCATTCTTGGCACTTGAAGTTAGGCTCACTTCACACTTGGTTGCCGTCGACAAGGAGGTTGAGGCTCAAATTACAAACAGGTACATTGGGAATGATTTTTACATCCCCTCTTCATGCGAATGAAAATGCTATTCCTCTAGATCACCCTCCTTATCCCTGCTCTTTAGATTAAGTAGTAAATTAACACGTGTTTTTTTACTAGAAAAAATTATATATTTCTCACTTTATTTCAGATGAACTCCATTCAGATTTTTTTTTTCTTAATTTCTCAGAAAAGGTTCACAAGAAGCAAATTTTTTTCAAAACTTTCAAATCAACCTCTCTAACTTATGATATGATCCATATAATAGTTTATAATCTTGGCTAATAATTTATTCACTGAATTGTGAGAACTGCATTTGACCTTTATTAAAGATACAAAACAATATTATTTCAACTAAACCAGAAATAAATAAACAAAGTCTCCCAAATTATAAAACAAATATACAAAAAGTTTGATGAGCATAAAATTCCTCTGTGTTAAGTCTCGGATGATCCAAGAGACATACAAACACTCAGATGAAATAATTTTTTGGCAACAGATTGGAGAGAATTTTTTGTGTTTTTGGATAAATGAGAACTGCCTTGTTTTCACAGTGCAATATTATTTATCATTGGCTCCCAAGAAAACGCTTATGCTGACGATTTTTTTTTAAAATATGTAATATCTACCAACTTTGATTATATATATTTAACTTTGATTATATATATTATATATATAAGTTGTGTGTGTATATATCTATCAATATTTTATGTAACTATATTTTAAAATTATTACTCTGTATTATAATAAAATTCTACCTACAAAAATGTTTTCTTTAATTTGGCTTGGCTTTTTAACGTTAATACTTGATATTTAATTAATGTTTATCTCAGGTATTAATGAAAAGTATGCACATTTAGGACACATTAGAAGGAGCCTTTTAGTAAAAAAATATTTCAGGTCATTTTAGATGACATTTTATTATATTATCAATATTATTTTAGCAGAATTTATATCATCTATCAAAGAGGAAAGCTGCAGATTGGATGACTTGATTTATGATTATATGAAAGTAGCTGTAATAACTTTTTACTAGTCAGATGCTGATCTTCATACCTTGTATTTACTTTAGGTGAAACTTTGTAGATATACACATTTTTGTTAATATTAAGACTCCTAGAAGCTCCCCCTGATTTAATTATTAAGGATCATTAAAATATTCTTACCTGCAAATGCCATGTTTTTAGCACTTGACATACAATAATTCCTTTATATTCTGGAACTAGCTCACCTCCATCCAAATTGATGATAATGCAAATTATTATATTTGAAGATGGCTCTTTTGAAACTTTTAAATCTATGGATCCAGAAGGATATCCTTTCACATTTATAAATTAATGGCCGGGGACTGGATGCAGTGCCTGTCCTAGTCTTAAATTTACATTATACGGCAATATGAAGCTATGACAGACCTAGCGAGCCGGAAGTGAAAAATATATGACTTGAATAAAAAACGGACCCAGGCCTCAGGCTGGAAACAGTAATAGATGTAAAAATAAAATACCGGTACATTGATTTATAGTGGCATAACCCAACATATATTTAGGTTAAACTGGTTTGAATCACTGGTATCAGGGAGGATGGGGCTTGAATTCTTGCCAGGGTAACTGGGGGTGATTTTTTCTAAATGGTTCGGTTGCCCATTCTCCTTCCACACAAATGTGATTAGGCCTATAGTGACATTTATTCGCTGTAAACAAGATAACCAATAATTTCCTATTAATGAAGAAGGTAAGAAAGAAAAATAAGGGCAAAATTAAGTTGTTAAAAAATTATCATAATTAGAAAACACTCAAACCAGTATAGTATTTATAATAGTTAAGGTGGCACTCCTTTGTGCGAATAACATCTCTTTCTTAACTTAATCGTCTGGCCAGCTTTCCTTGCCCTTTTCATGACATTCGTTTGTTCCCAGTATGTCCAGCCCTCGTTGTGGCGTTTATCTATAACCAGAGTATAACTGGCTATCCACAATTTAATTTCATGAGTGATGCATACATATTGTTAAAATGATATTTTTAGAGGCTATTTTTGCAATATTTAATAGCCCTTCATATAATTATGTGTGACATCTTATGAAATAATGTCTTTGTCACCAATTTATTGTAAGTGTATTTTTATTTTTATTTTACAAGAATATTAGTGCTTGCTTTATCCTCCAAGAGAAGCGATGTGTTTGTTTCTTTACGTACAGTAGTAGAATGACCGAGTCCATTTACAAAGACAACAGTGGAAGAGGAGTCCTGCCATACTATAAGTAATATTTTGAAGGGTAGTTTTTTGTTCCAGTCTCCCAACGAAAAAAATAAAATAATTCAAACAGACAGACCCACTCCAACTTTATGCAGCCTATCAAATAAAAATAAAACTTTTGCTAGACATTTCAATACACAATTAATGTGTGTGTTGAATGGGTGGCAGGTTGGTGGGAAATTATATTGTTGACTGTTCTTGATATTTAATGGATTATATAAAAAAATCCTGATTCAGTTATATAAATAGTATTCACAAAGCTTTTAAAAGGCATTATTTAAAATAATTTGATTGTTTACGATTGATTAATATTCCCAAGTTCCTCAAATATTTGGTTTTATTAAATGCCCATTTTATGTCCCTNAAATAATTTGAACTGTATAGAAAAATAAATACAAGGCAGAATCAGTGGGAGCTTTCATTTAAACTAGGGTCCATCATACTGTATACATACTGTAACCTCTTTGCTACCCTTTGTCTAGATTTGCCCACTCTTCCTCATCCCTAACCCATTACTGTGATCAAAATCCGTATATCCTGGACAAAGTGAGAATATTTAACAAAAAATGTATATTGAACACTCTGGATAAGAAATGAATGTGTATATCACTTAACTGGATGACTGTATAATACGTTCATTGGTGTTGCACAATTGCTTCTGAATCTTTGAAAGCAACTATTTTCTTTGTGTCTTGCGGATTACACCCTGTATCAAATCACACTTGATAGATGACTTTGTGGTGTGGGATTGGTGGAGAGCGGGTGAAAATGACCAAATTATTCATTTTTTTCAAGGAAACTGTACCACCAAGCCATCTGGGTGAACATTATCTTGCTCGCGATAAGACAGACATGTTTATATAGTTTTGACAGTTTATGATACAGCAGGCTTTAAATTATAATTGTGTACAAATATAAATAGTTGATAAAGAGTGATTATCTTTTTGTTTACTGTACATACATGAATATATAATTGTAAGACTTGTGGTAAGGTTGGGTTGGTCCAGCAGGTTTTAGAAGCGAGCAGGGTGTGGTTCACAACCTTGACAAGGTAAACTTGCTCTCTGGATGGCCATTGTTTGAACAACTACACCTGAAAACTTGACAAACCAGGGGTGTCCACCTTTGGACTGTGATATTAAAAACTAAGGCAGGGAGGAAGGGAAGTCGAGGTAAGGTCAGTATCTTTGCAGTAGATTATTAAATCATTAGAAACTGTGTTGATGGATATTCCAAGGATAATGGTCTGGGATCCTGCTACAACGCCTCTTGGTCCCAGTCATTGAACAAAGGCTGGATATGGATATGGACTTTGATGACGTTATTGACGAGTTTTAAAAAAATGGTACTCTTCAGTTGGCGGTTGACATTGTAGTTTATAATGTATGTTTTTCAAAGAATAATCTGGTAAATTAAAAAATGTATTCTTTTTTGTTTTTAATTTATTGTAATTATTAAAAAATAATTCAGACAGATTCCCAGGGAGTAATGGGACATTGATCTCGCCCCCTTTCTCTTCCAACTGGCACCCCCATCAGCCACACCCTTCACATGATTGTGCTCATCTAGCCTCTGTATTCAAATATTGAGTTTGTTCACATTCACAAAGTGGAAAATTAATTATTTGGAGCTTGGTTACTGAGTTTATTTCAAAAATAGGCTATACCTTGATTTTTTTTACGAATTGACATTTGGAACACCTTTTATAAAATACAAACCTAATTTTTTGTGGTCACAATTGATAAAATTTTGTTGGTCTTGGTGGTCTTGAAGTAAAGTGCTTGCCTCAGGACCCGATATTTGTGGGTTCAAACCCAATTGGGGTCGGCAGATTTTTTTGAGTGATAAAAAAAACTGTAGCACAACTTCCTTCTGAGGGGAAGTAAAGCCGTTGGTCCCATGTGGGTTGTGGCATGTTAAATAGCCCTGAAATATATGTGAAAATATCTTTCCCGGCAAAATCGGAAGGCCCTTTCGCTCTCGCTCATAGAATATTTTTAAAGTGCTGATATACTCAGTCCAGAAAGTGCACGTTATAACATTTTACTATATTATTATTTTTATTTTATAGTTATTGATGATCATTGGTGAAATGTGGGTTATCCTTTCACATTGATAAAATAATGGCTGGGGACTGGATGTTGTGCCTGTCCTAGTATTAAATTAGATTATACGGCATAATATGAAGCTACGACAGGCCTAGCAAGCTGGTAGTGGGAAATATATAGCTTGAATAAAAAAACTGATCCAAACCATAGGATGGAAACTGTAATGGAAGTGAAATAAAAGTTATTGATGATATGTACCAAACATGACAGCGGCAGATCACATAACCTAACGTATGATTACATGAAAGCAGTTTAGTAACTTTTTCTAGATGTCAGATATATCTATTCATAAGAAAATTGGGAGTAAAAAATAAACCCTTATTAGCAGGCACACTCATATGGAAGTGTACGTTAAAAAAGTCAATAGTTATTGCCATTACTGGTTGTAGAGTAGACCTATACTGCATTTTAAATATCCAATAATATAACGATACAGTGAAAATTACTTGATACGCCAACTGCCCAGATAAAAACAAACCAACCTTTTATCATATTTAACACTGAGAAATACTTATCAAAAACATTTCACTGGTTGTAATATCGACGTTTCTTAAGGTGAGTCTACATTTCCTTTTTTAATTCTGGAAAATTGACCATAGGCAACCTTTAATCTCCCTGAATTGAAATTAAATAGTCATGCATTTAAAATAATACTAACAATTTGGTAAAATATGTTTAATATGGCTAAAATGTGCTCCAAATGTCCATTTTAAGAAAATTGAGTATATTTAGCATTGCATTATTTGTAGAACTCTTCATTTTACACGTTGCCTAATATTTTTAATATATTAGTATTATTAGAGTATGAATATGATGGTGTCCACACAAAAGCAACCATGTACATCATAAAAATAAATAGAAATTAAAAGTAATTATATAAATGGTACAACACAATCGCACAAACTTGGATCATATGGAGTATTATAGCTTGTAAGAAATTTTTCAAAAATAGATTTTCAGTAAACTACCCTTAAGTAAGCGTTCCTCAGAAAAACACACACATAATTTTGTTAAACACATCCATTCCAATAAATATTCTTTGTATATGAATTTTAAACCAAATATTTCTAAAACATTTTAAATTTCATAAAATAAGTTTTTATTGTAAGCTACTTTATATAGCCATTCCACTCTTAAATTGCAGTAAAGGTCTTATGACCTATACATTTAGCAGCATGTCTTACTGCCCATTCGGGTTATACCCTTATGTACTAATTATGCTTATGGGTTGGGGATAAGGAAAGTCAAATTTAGAGGAAGTGCACCCATATTTGCATGAAGAAAGTGATAAATCATTTAGGAAAAAACCACCTCAGTAAACTTGACCGGGATCGAACCACGATCTCGTCATCGGCAGTATAGTCTATTGTGAAAGTAGCACCTTAGACCATGCAGCCACCCAAGCAAGTCTAATTATATTATAATCAATCTTATAAGGTATGGATAAGCTAGGTAATTGTTTAAGAATGTGCACACACATTCTCATCTATAGAGGAGAGGAAAACAGTTTGTTTTAACTGACTTGTAAAAACATCTTTAGTTCGACATACTTCCCAACCTACTCATATATAAAGTCATTTATAACCTTAGTTTTATGTTCGATAACAATTACAATTAAATCACTAAAATAATGATAGAGACACAACACTAATATCTCACATTATTGGTAGACTGTGTTTCACATTTTCAAGAGGACATTAGTTCACATTTCCGGCTGTAATCAGTAGTGATATATTTATATATTTATTGTTACATGCCTAGCACATGTTTTTTGTCTATCAGCAACTTACAAGTACTGTTTTTAATCAAAAATATACCTTAAGAATGAGAAAAGTGTCCAAGAGTAAGTGCATTGGTATTTGCCTGGAAATGTGAACATATCAATTGATAACCAGGTAATTATTTTTTTATTGGGTGTATTTTACGTTCATTCTTTGAACACCCGGATATATTAACACACGACTTACAAACTAGCCTAATACTACTTAGAAAAACACAACATTTAATCCCCATAACAATTTACCAATAAAAATCTTCGGAATGGAACCCCTAATACAGTTATTACATGAGCTACTGACTGTGGTACGATGTTTTACTCATGTCAGTAAATTCATCAAGGATTCGAACCCTGACCTGATTACTACACAATTAAAACAAGACTTATGATGTGATCTATTTGTAAACTCGTGAAATTGAGATATGATGTTAGTTTTCATATTTTATAAAAAAATAGGTGGTTTGATAATGCTGTTGGTAGTTTATATTGATTTCAAAAGATGCGCCAGTGCATGTTATATAATATAGCATGCTTATTCCTTAAAAATAGCGATGTTCATTTTAAAGCTACAAATTGGCTTAAAAAGGACAGTGCTAACCAGGAAACCAGTGGGTCTCAAAGAGATTGTAAGTGTCCATAAGAGCCTTTACTGCAATTTAAGAGTGGAATATCCTATAAAACAATTTTTAATTTGTAAAGATAAAAACGTATTCTTATTAATTATCACTAAAAAATATTCCCATAGGTATACTCATTTTGAACTCGATCTTCAAGGCCAATTTAGAAAAATTTCAAATTTTCTATGATTTGTTATAGGTAAATTACCCTTAAATTAATTTATCTTAGAAAAATAAACATACAATATTATTGATCATGTAAAATAGTCCTCCTTTCCCATCCTAACCAATTTTGAACAAAATCATAACATAGCTATTTTCAAAAAAATTCACAAAAATCACTCATAAGTAAGCTACTATAAAATTAATTTTTTTATTATAAAAACAGATATATATAATCATTTATAGTGTAAAATCTTAATAAATACTCGTTTTGAACAAAGTCAATTGAGTCATTTTTTAAACTAATCAAACTTAAAAAAAAGAAAATAGTAAACAACACTTTAAAAATTTTCTCCTTCAAATACAAGTATACAGTTTTATCTTTCATGTCAAACACTTTCCATGTATACATTTTAAACAAAATTATTAGAGCCATTTTCAAAACATTTTTAATTTTTGACAATCACTCATCAGTATACTACATTTTGACAAATTTTTACCCAAAAACCCAGTATAAAGTGTTATTTGGGAGGTCAAACACTCCTTAGATATCCATTTTAAACAACATAATTAGAGCTATATTCCAAAAATTTGGAATAAAAAAAATCACTCCTCAGTAAACTATCCTTAATTTGAGGGATTGGGTTAAAATAAAAATAAAAAGTCATGAATATATTACTGTATAACATTTAGACATAAAGTTTTAACAAAATCCATCAAACCGTTTCACATCTATGGCAAGGGACAGACAGACAGACAGACAGACAAAAGGGTATGGTTATGAGAAACTGGCATATTTCATTCTGGTCTAAGTAGGTGTCGTCTTGTATTTAATAGCGCCGCACTTGAGATGTGCTAAAGTCTGACTAAGAAACTAGCCCTTTGTCTTGATAGGAGAAAGTAAAAAGTCAAGAAAGTAATTGAAATTTAGAAGGTGTTGTGTGAATGAGGAAGAAGCAATGTATGAATTATGGAATGGAAATTTTTATTGTTAAAGATGAAAACTAAAAACCTTTCACATTTGCAAACTGTTTTGTTATGTGCCTCTAACAGAAATATACTTTTTAATTCCCCCTTACACTAGTAACAAGGGGATTCAATTCTGATAAAGGTAATTTTAAATTTTAATATTAATATCTTCCATTTGATTTGTTTTCTTTCAAGACAAAATAATATTTCTTTATTAACTTTTCTTTTTGATTGCTTTATGTTTGACTTGTATTGCTTTATAAATTGTAGTATTAAAAAAAACATTTATAGGGATGGTCATGGTTTTAAAATGTTTTGTTTTATTAAAATATTGGAATACAACCACTGATATAATACAAAAAGCACCTTATTCCATCATTTGCTGATGCACATTGTTAAAAATACAACGTGAATATTCACATATTATGTTACAAAATCAACACTAAAGTTCTACATCCTAAGGTTAGATTCAGTGCTTCACAAGTGTACTCACTGTTTTGAGTTTTAGCAAAACATTTTTTGAGTTTTATCTATACACCTTACCTGGTACTCAATATATAAATTTATTTTTTTCATAGCAGCACTTTTATCTTAATATTATTGTATTTATATTTCATACTGACTGAAATAAAGTTTCATTAATGGCATGCATTTCCATCACAATTTAACTTTTTAACTTGTTTGTTAGTTTCAAATATCTTATTTTAAATATTCCTCTCTATAAAGATAAAATTTTAATTTCAATTATTTATAGAAAAGTTATTTAAATATCTAAACTTTTTAAAGGTATTAAGTTGATGGCATGGTTAGAGCTTAAGAGAGCCTATTTCAACCCTCAAAGCCATACCAAAATTATTTAATAATGTTATATACATGTTTTTAACTAAATTTTTGGCACTAGGGTAGGCCTATGTGGTACTAGATGATTTATGCATACTATTTTTATGTGAATGCCAAAACAAAACTACCCTCAAACTAATGTTCAATATAATTTCAATTTGTCTTGATCTTAATTAAGTTCAATAAAACTCAAAAATAGCTGCACTCACAAAAACAGTTCAACACTATTTTGATCTTACAGATCTGGACTTGCTTATCTTTTACATATACTTCCTTATATTAATTATTTTTAAAATAATGTGTTATACTCTATATTAAATAATGAATCTAAATATGCGTCAATTAAGTATTTGATCTCATAAATCACTTTGACATGTTCCTGCACTGCCTAGAAAAACCTGTATTTTTATTGTTTTATCATTCCAAATAGATGGCATTTAAAGCACAAAATGTGGAAGTGAATCATTTATTTAGTCATTGAAAGATGAATTATATGTGTATTTAAATATAACCGAATGGCACTTTTAGTTGATATATTTCTTATATTCTATACTGTAAAGCTTGTGAAGACGCAAGTTTTATTTTTAGTTCCTTTACAGTACAACATAAATATGTCACGCTAATTGGAATATCACAGCAAGTTGATTTAACCATGGAACATTTTATAGCTTGATTATATTTTTGAAATTTTTGTCATTGCTTAGTTTTCTTTTACAAAATGTGAGCTCATCTCAATGTGTTAATTTAAGTTAAACTCTGAGAGAGATCATTTGCTCAGTTTTGGGGAAACTTTGGGCCAGTTTCATAGTCAGATTTAGTACGCCTAAAGTGCAAGTCGATACTAAATACAGGACGACACCTACCTAGACCAAAATGGAATGGGCCAGTTTCGCATATGAAACTGGCCCATTCCATTTAATTTCAGATAGGTGACGTCTTGTATTTAGTATAGCGCCGCACTTGAGGCATACTAAATCTGACTATGAAACTGGCCCTTAATCACTAAGGAGCTAAATTCATTCTCAAGTATGTCATGCAAGTAGAAATAATTCATTAGCCGACACCCTGATGACACTTCTTGTATGGCATACATGTTTTGGATAGTGGCCAGAACTATTAATCACTACACCAACGTTATTGGACTGGTTGACAGGCTGACAAAGGCATCATTTTCATTTTTACTGGTTTTCTGGTGACTATGAGGTTGAGGTTTGAAACCTGGCCAGGTGTACCGAGGTATTTTTTCCTAAATAGCTTCCCACTCTTCCTTCCACAAATGCAGGTACACTTTCTATAAACTCTATCTTCCTCATCCCTTTTTTATCAGTGTAAGAATGTGGATAGCCCAGAGAGTTAGTAAGGCATAAACCATAGAATTAAGCCATAAGGGAAACTTAATTTGGTGAGACTGACCACAAACAACAAAAACATTGGCATTACATGAAACTGCAGTTCAGTAAAATAACTTATCAAAGATTTACAGGCGAGTCAAAGTGGATAGTTGCACAAGAATGTTCATTTCTTGTCTTGATGCAAGTAATATGGGGTTTGGTAGCGCTGATAACATGTTTCATCAATGAAGCAACTAAATAATGTGTGTTGGTGCTTGTTTGTCAAAATAAACGTTGTTAAATTGCTATAACTGTGAAATTGGTTTCAATACCCTTTCAAGATACCTGGAAAATGCACTAGTTTCCTAATGCTTTCTTGGCTCTTGGCTATTAGTGGGCCATAATTAAGTTTGGGCCAAAGTTTCCCCATTTCTGATTTAGCTTATTGAGCCTGTTTGATGAGTTAAGATAAGTATTATCTCTAATGTTATAGTTTGTCAAGTTTTTGTTCCATTCTGTTTTCTCTAGTGATAAGAAAATAGTAATTTTGAATGACAATTTTCTATGGGAAAATGTTTTTGTCCAAGAAAATTGATCATTTTTTTTCTTCATTATTTATGTTTAGTGAATTTGAGGATTGTGTGTTAGCTTTATGTAATTTATTTTTGTGTTATTAATGTGACAATACAAAATAAACTAACAAAAGTGTAACTATTATATAACTTCTAAGTTAACAAAATTTATTGCAACTTTTTGGGGCAAGATGGTCTCGGATACATTCTTGCACCTCACGTCAGCCAACATAGGAATTTGATTAATTACATACTGCACTATAAAACAAAATCTATGTATAACTTATTTACATTTCTCACTTTTTGTTCCTAAGTTTGAACCATCCTGAGGTCCTTGTATCTTTGGGCATCGATGCTGATCTGTTTAGATTACTTGATGCTTTTTTCCCTTCTATTATTTTTCTAGAGGAACCATTTTTGTAACTTTTATTACTGTTTAGATCCATAGCTGACGAGTTTAACATGTTACTCTTTTTAGATGCCACTTTATTTTGCTGGTTCCTTGTAGGTGCCCCATTTTTATAAGTCAGTGATTCAACAGATGTTGATAAATTTCGTTTTTTTGATGAACTTGTATCTTTATTTTGATTTCTTGTGCCTAGGGGGCTATCTCTATGACTAAGTGACTCCACAGACATGGCTTTGTTAACCTTTTGTTTCTGAAAGCTTGGTCGGGCGGTTTCATCATTTCTCCGTCTCGCAGTACCACGATTTATGGTAGAAGAGCTAGTGGCTGGAACCTTTGGGGGTTTTCCGTTGCCTCGGCCTGAAGACTCATTATCGTAGTGGACATCCATCCCTTCTCGGTAGTGTTTAGGTTTCCATGGGGCTAGGACAGATATAGACCGGGAGACGGTGCGGGTTTGGGGTTGTAGCCGGGAAGAAGCAACTGATGACAACTCCTCCCGGCTCTGGGCTCTCCGCTGGGACTTTGCCCCTAGACCAGGGCCAGGAATATCACCAACTGAAACAAACATACAGTTGTCATCACATTCACATGAATGGACTGGACTGGAATAAACAGAATCAAGTCATAGTAGCCTTCCTATAAATACTTTTACTACATATGAATGAATAGTACAAAAGTTAACGTAAATAACTTTGAATAATAAGAACTATTTACAATTATGTTATACACTATCTAAAAACTTATTAAATTAAATTATTTTAAAATATGAATTTAACAGTTTAGTATTTTAAAAATTTAAGTGTGATAAAATTTATTTTTTGCAAGCTATACTTAAGTGATTATAGTTTCTAGAAGATACATTTGTAAATGCTTACAAACAGGGTTGTCATAATATGTCATAGATTTTCTATTATCTTGCACTACACATTTTTTTAATATGAAAATTTCCCAACTTATCATTATGTTGTGCAAAATTATTTTTCATGTGATAAATATTTCACCAGAGATTGTTCTCTTTTTGTGTTGTTAATTTCGATAGTAAGTATTAATTTCAGTTATTAGAAGCATTACTGACAATTATTTTCTTACAAATGGACATTTGTATCATATTAAAAAAGAAATGTGTGTATAAATAGTAGTCAACATTGAGCATTTTACCATATTATTAGTATTATTTTATAGGTATCAATAATATATATATCTAAAATGACAGTTGCAACTCACATGATTTGATGTATGATTACATGAAAGTAGATCTAGTCACTTTTTCTGTCAGATATCTCATTATGTAAGAAAATGGGTGTATATGTGTGTGCGTGACTCGGGAGACTGTTTTTTAATCTCACTTTGGGGGAAATGTAGGCTCCCTTATCCACAATACAGAGTTTAATTTTACGTCATAATAAACGCTAGTGCATTTATTTTAAGTTCACCCTTATAATTATCTTTACTCATATTAGGTGTGCTACATAATTACTTTTTCTTTGTTTTTATGCTGCATAAACAAAGTTTCCATCCACACAAGTTTATTGAAATAGGATGCCTGGATATCTAAGTCAAGGACATGCTAAGCCTGCTTGTGTAAGTTGTTAAGTTGTCACTCTAACACACCTGTAGCCGCATGAAGATATACAACAGATCTCTGCGACTGTTGGCTGCTGTCCCCCTCCGTGGTGCTCTCAGCCGAACTGGTCGCCACATCTCCCGCGCTGCGATGATGTCTGTGGTGGTTCCTTAGTCCTCCACTAGAGCTGCGTTGTGGTACCTGCCAAGTTGGTGGATGTGGAAAATAGTTGTAGAGTGAAGGCAAATAACATTTTTATAATGTAATATTTAAAATTTAATTTTGGTTGGTTAGCAGAAACAATGACACCATGCTTAACACAACTTACACAACAACTACAGTCGAAAATATGCTAAATCAATGTTATTTTTAGTGATGTAGGCAAAAGGTTTGAAATATTTGCCAAAGTTAACCCTCGAGCGAGAGCGCTGGTATATTTAACATGGGCAGGCACTCGCTTTACTTTATACTCCAGTGAGTTTTCATTGAACTGTTGATACTTGTATGATGGAAATAATTTGTTTTTCATGTTTTGTTTTAATTAGTCAATTTAAACACATCCCACTAAATATAATCGAAATAATTGATAGAAAATCTTTATTAATGTGTTAGTAAACAAAAAAATTCATAATTTTTTTCATTAATCTTTTTCTAGTGGGAATATAATCTTCTACCATTATGAAAAAAGAGTACTTTTTAGGTTTTTATTTTATTAGCTGGTACTGAGACAGATATAGTGTGAATACTTATACAATATAGACATAATTTATAGAAAAAAGGGTAACAATATATTTTTTTTAATTATGAACTAGAACTGTCCTCGGCCCTCATCTGAAAATTTTTGCAATATTTTAACAAATTCTGCAGTAGGAAGTTGGTAATTTTTTTGTTACAGTAGAACATAGTTAACCAAAATCGGGTCCCCCTCCTTTATTTTGGATTACTGTGGTTTTACTGTATTGTTTTTATTAGCACTTTTTAAAACCAATTTGTTATATCAACAAACGACTTATGTACTAACTTATTATTAAGAAATAAAAAACACTCAGAACTAAGATTGTAAATTCACCACTGATAACTTTATAGCCCTACTAAGTATCAAACCCAGGAGCCTTGCTTCAAAAGGTGCAACTAATAGTTAGACTATACTTAAACTAAATAATTAAATAATTTGTTTAAAAATGAATTAGATAAAAAAAAAATTGTGTTACTTGAGCAGTCATGCAGGGTATTTCATTACTCAACAATGAGTTTCTTTCAGATAACTTCAATTTACAGACGATTAATTAAATTAATTTAATTCCAACTATACCATCAGATTGTCAAGGCCACACTGATAGATTAATAGAAAAAGTAACACACTTTTCTTGAGCCTGACAGTGTTAACACACATTAAAGAAAAATTGGGTTACTTTATACCCCAGAGGGCCTGCTCGAGGGTTAAATAATTGTTTTTGTTTCAGGAAGCACTATATTAAATTTAAAAATAAAGACTTCATGGAGTCATCTTGAAAGCGATCTATACCAAACATGCTTTTGGCAGCGAATATTGGAGAAAATAGTGCCATCATTCACAGATAAAGGGTGTCATGTGATCATAACCATGAACCCTCGGGCCATTAATCTCAGTTTTTTTAAACCAAAGTCGCTATTTATTTATTCAAGTAGTTTCTCAATTGTCCTCACTAGGTTGAGTTGACCCCATTCAAGACCCAATGCTTCACAGAAAAATCTGGAAGCACTGGGGATCGAACCCAAGACCTCTGGATCTGTAGCCAGAAACTCTGATCACTAGACCACAAAACAAATTTAAAATAGATTGCCAAAAATTTAATTTTTAATCGTGTATTATTTATTTTTTCCTCATTCTATGTGTAAACAGACTATACTCTAGTAGACCATTGCTATATTACCTGCAGTTTGTTGCTGCTCACTGTTGTATTGTTGCTTTTGTAGCGACGGATGGGCTGGTGTTTGATGGCAGACTTGACAGATTCTTGATCAGTGTCACCAAAAAACCTCAGGCTCTTGTTGCTACTGCTGTTGAGGTTGTGATGTTTACTCCGAGTTTGCATTTCATCCTCTGTTGTTGCCTCTTTTATATTATCAATCTGAAAATAAGTATAATTGTTTTTATCTACCGGCAGGTATTTCATGGCAAACAATTTAATTGTCATGCTACATTAACAGTTTTTAAAAATCTATTATGTAAATGAAATTTAAGCCTTGGTCACAGTAGGCTGGTTGGTGACTGCTGCTAGCCTCCAGCAGATTAGTGTGAATGAAATCAGCGGCTGTTTTCACCAGCCAGCCGGTGATTTACCATCGGATTTTGAAATAGTGCATGTTCGAATTTAGCAGCCACCAGCTACATCATCCACTCACAGCTGCTAGCAGCACACCACCAGCCAATCTGAACCCTCTAGTTGCTGGTGGAACGCAGCAGCCAGTTGACTGTGTTTGTGTCTTCATATTGTGCATTGTGTTTTGCGATGACAGAAATAAAGTGGTCTGGGGATCAGATTATATGTTTTTTAAATACATACTAAAAGTATGATTGCTTGTGGAACGCCTTATCCAGTGCGTACCTCAAAAGGAACGATAACGACACATCTTTCCACTTGCATTTCTTCTTTCCTTTTTCCAATAACATTTCTTTGCCAAGTTCTCTCATTCCCACCCTAGCAACCATCTTAACATCTCTAGCCGTGGGCCCAAAGAAGACGTATCGGATACTACAGGATGCACTCAAAACTGAGAATAACCTTGTTAGACTGTGGACCTTGTCACATACAATCTTAAGGGTGTACTTATGTTTATATTCTTACAAACTTGTGGGCTTACTTATGGTTCTTCCTTTACAAACCTGTGGGCATATTCTCATAATAGTGGGGATATATAACACAGCTCACTTATTTGACTAATATATGACAAAATAAACGTACTAAATTATTGTTTTTGTTTTGTTTCACATTAGTGTCAATATACTGGCATTTTGGCTCAACTTAATTCTGGCACAGCTGTCCTTAAGACTATTAATTTATCATCTTTTAAAGCGAACAACTACCAAAAATTAAACTTGGAACCCTTATAGTAGATTATTAGCCAGGTGTACTAACTAGTGAAACATGGTGTTTAACTAGAATATTATTTTTAATTTTACTATAACAATACAGCATATGGTTTGGCCTTGGTTATCGGCTTCATACAGGTGTTGTGTTCCAAAAATATTCAACCCCATCCTCAAGAGATTTGGGTTCAAATCTTGTTAATGTCAAAGATTTAGTCTTCACATAGTACAATCTTGGTTTAGGTTCAAGAGATTCAGAGTTCAATATAGTGGGGCTGTTGGCACTAATAACCCACATTTATGCAAATTATCTTGAACTAAACCAAACTGAATTTTTTAAAAAATCAGTATTTAAATGTAAAATTTCAAAATTAAATTTTAAAACAAGTTTATAAAGCATTTCGTTAGGTGAGTGATTAATTTAAATAATCACTTGATTAATAATGTTAACTGCACATCAAAATGTCTCAAAATATAGGGACATTTAACCGTTGAATTAAGAATATGTCACCAAAAAAAGTATTTTGAAATGTGTTTCAAGTTTACCTTAGCTTTTGATTTATTTTTCTTTGTGAGTCTGTCGAGAGATTTGAACCAATTGTTTTCTTTGTTTTTCTCATTGTTGATACGAGTGAGGGTGGTCATGGACTCGTGTGTCCTCAGGGGACTTGGGCTCGGACTAGGAGTGGCCAGCCTCTGCCTTGATCGACCCAGCTCCTCTGCCGCCTGGCATAGAACAAATACATCTTGTTAACCATGTGCAGATGTGAGCAAGATCAGAATATGATTGGGTAGGGGATAACACATTATGTCTGTCACTAGAAATATTAAATAAATTATCAACACACTTCTAAATACAATATCTATGGTATACAACTTATGTAAGATAAAAAAAAAAGAAGATAAATATGTGTTTTATATCACCACATCTTACTACCTGTTAGGATTGTACGCCTATATGATAATTACACTAATGGGGTAGGAATGAAGAAAAAAAAGCATTTTAGAGGTAATATACCCGCATTTGCCTGGAAGGAGAGTGGGAAACCATTCAGGGAAAATCACCCTTAGTTGACCTGACCAAGATTCAAACCGCAATATATTCGTCATCAGCAGGCCATTCTAACACGAGCATGATGCCTTAAATTGTTCGGCCACTGGAGAAGATAACAACGCTTATTAAGTCACATCTAACAATATAAGTTTCATAACTTTATATTTATTTAAGGTATTTTATGTTCAATTTTGAACCAACTAATTATAACAGCATATGAAATTGACAAATACACAAACTTTATTCTAGAACAGGTACAAGACCCAGCCTCCATGGTGTTAATTCATCACTGTTAAAAGGCAAACCCCAATCATATGATCTATAAATTTTTTGGCCATGTCGAGAATCTAACCCAGGCCAAAACAAGGGAAAAAGAAAAATTAGAAAGTTTATATAGCACTGCGTCTTACTACCTGTTCAGGTTATACACATATGTACAAATTACACGAGTGAGTGAGAAGGAAGTTTGAATTTAGAGGAAGTGTACCCGCATTTGTGTGGAGGGAGAGGGGAAACCCATTTTGGAAAAGCTACCCTCAGTTCACCCAACTGGGATTTGAACTTCATTCTCCCTGTCATCGGCAGGCTAGTCTATTGCGAGAGTTATACCTTGGACCGTGTGGTCATCGAAGCAGGTATTATAAAATAAATAAAGCATAAAATATCTCTAAAAGGGGATTGTAAAAGTTTTTTTAAATGGTGTAACTAAAAGTTTTTTTAAATGGTGTAACTAAAGGTTTTTTAGGGGTCTGTACTACATTTTCATGTAACGTTCACGAGTTACTTTGTAGCTGTGGAAGGAAAATAATAGCCAAATTCCAAATGCAGAAATTATGATTTGTCAATACTTGGTGTAAAAGCAAATCAAAGTAATTTGTAATCAATCAGTATTTATTTAAGTTAGGGCTAATTATATTCTATTTATATTCTATTCTATTCATAACCTAAACAGGTAGTAAGATGAGGTGCTATTAATAATACTCAAAGTACCCGGGTTTTATTTTAGTTCCTTTTATTTAGCACCGCGTATTGCTACCTGTCCGGATTTTAGTTAATATTATTTTGATTCTACAGACAATGGTTTTATAAGAAGTATAATAATGGCTTCTTGTGATTTTTAAACTTTAAATATACAGGGAGTTCTCCTATAATTCATTTTTTTACCACATGATTTGGATGGAAAGCAATTAGTGAAATAGGAATTGTTTTTCGATAATGCAATTTCAAGAGAGCTGATACGTGATTTCTGACTGCGGACCACTGTGATTCCCTGCACTAATGTCTTATTTTTCCAGCTATATTTTAACTACACTGTTTTCTTCCTCTTTACAGTTTATTCTGGTTAGTGTAATCAAGGTATTATCTCAGTATTTTAGTAATTATTATTTATTTATTTTACGTTATTTTTCATAAAGTATGTAATAATTTACAATTAAAATGAACTATAAAATTTGTAAAAATATGAACTGAAAGTGATTTTTCACGTGTCTGCTCAGTATTTAGACCTCCCTAACCTAGGGGTTCCCAATCTTTTTAAACCGGAGGAGCCCTTACACCAGGAAAAAAAAACATGTTGGAGCCCTCATAGCATATTTTACATTAATATAATGAATATTCAGTAATGATAGTTGAGTTTTACAAGTATTAAAATATAAAACAAATGGTAAACATCACATGTTCTGGTTGCGCCTTTGGCAAATGGTCCCTTATTCGGATTTGAAAAACTTGGCAGTCCTAATTACTGATGCTATTTTATATTGTGAAAAACAAATAATATTATAAAATTGTTTCACAGAGTCTTTGATAGCTATGGTGGAGTCTAAGGACTACGTGGAGCACAGTTTGAAAAATGCTGCTATGACCTATATTTTCCTATTCAACCATCTTTTTCTATAAGGCGATGTTTTTCAAGAATGCAACTACTGTGTTATAGAAGAACTTCCTGTATCTTGAAATCTAAAGTGTAAGGCACTGTATATTAGTAAAATGTTAACACTGGTTTTGATTATAAAACCAATTTATTCAAAAATTAAAAAACCAGCCTAATATAGTCAGTAAATGATGTTCTTATATGGCATCCTTCTAATAAGTTAATTTAGTTTTAACACAAACATTTGTTGGATATTAAAACAACCTGTGCTAAGTTGTAAAAATGAAAGTTAGTTTAGGAACACAAGTTCAAAGGTCAGGGTATATCTGCGGCCTGGTCTACAGAGAGAGAAAGCTTCACTGACCAAGTCTGGAGTAACCGTAACATTACGTTATGCTGGGAGTGTTTGCCGCTATATATGGCGGCCTCTATCCAGGACCAGTTCATTATCTTACCACACGACGCAAAATACGGTGGACTAGCTCAAATAAAAATGATCCAACCACATTCAGGAGAAACATATTCAATAAATCTTATCCTAAACGGTTGTACAGATTATATAGCCAAGTGGCTAGGAAGGCAAACTTCAAGTATAAGGTGATATGGGCTTGCCTATATGAGGAGGAGGAACCCACATCCCTAATATTTGTGTTTTATGGGGAATTCCCCTTCAAAATAGAATTTAATTGATTAATTCAAATGGTTTTCCTTGCAAAATTTAGGTTATTTGATATATGCATTGCATACCCTTACTAAACAGATTGGCCTTACTTCATTTACGTAGACAGGAGTGCTGCAAACGCAAGCTCATCCTGCAAATTAGAACTATCTTTTAACTATCTATGTATCTATAGATTACAATTAAGAAACAGAATGTCTAGATGTCACATGACAATGTTTTGGACAAGATCAGGGTGCAAGGGTCCTAGGAGCACATTCCAACAAAATATATACATTTTTCTGGTGTTTAAAAAAATTATAATTTAAATTAAATAGGCTAATGACTATTTATTAATAAAGAAATAACATATAGACATTTTATCAACTATTAATAATAAGTATTTTTAAATAAATTGATAACCAACATAATCTCTTTTATGGTTTTATGACATTCAAAGTTGCTTTGTTGGCAAATCACTTTGATATTTAATTAAAAGTTTCTAAGGGTATTAAGAGAAGAGGAAGGGAAGAAGGGACACATTGATTAAGGGAGGGAAGGGTAACCACTTATTTTTTATTGTTTGGTATTTTGGCACCCTACTATTATTATTTTGTGTCATGCAGTCGGTGTGGTTTATTTATATTATTACAGAATACAACTGGGGTGCAGATTTTAAATCTCACCTTGGGTGCGCGAATAGCCTGAACAGGTAGTAAAATGTGGTGCTAAAAAGATTATAAATGTAAAACACATGGTTATTGCGGGGACAGGCCCAATTATTTATCTAACACAGAACTAATAATAACACTATTGTAAGTATGCCTAAGCCTAAGCTTTTTTTATATACATATTTATCAAATTGTTGAGAAAATTGTTAAGTCAATTTGAATTTAGGATGTAACAACAAAAACGTTGAATTTTTATTACTGAAAGAAAAAATGTTTATAGTGAGCTAAGAATGTACTTTTTTTTATTTCGAAGCACCGGTCTTACTACCTGTTCAGGTTATATGCTTATGTGCTAAATACATTAATGGTTTAGGGATGAGGAAGGTTACATTTATAGGAAGTGTACCAGCATTCATGGAGGGAGATTGGAAAACCAATTTTGGAAAAACCAACCTCATTACACCCGATTGAGATTTGAACCTTGATCTCCCTGTCATCAGCAGACTATTTGAATGTGAGAGAAGCGCCTTAGACCATGTTGCCACCAAACCGGGTCAAGATTATGTTGTTAGATTAGGCTATGTTTATCTAATATGAGTAGTATTAATGAAGGTAAAATTAATCATTGTCTGTCTGGGTCTCTGTGTGTGTGTGTGTCTTTGTCTCTCTCTCTGTGTGTGTCTGTCTATGTGCATGCATGCGTGTGTGTGTGTCCAAAGTTGCAAAGGCAGGTATGCCCACGTTAGGTGATATAAAAACTAATTTAAGACTAATGTGTTGCCCCTATTATTCATTAAAATTATACTGTGTTTGGGTCGGGTGGTTAATATTAAGTATGCTCACCACATAGTTAAATATTGTTTTTAAATTACCTGGTGATTTAACATTGTGTTTAGAAAATACACATTAGAAACTCAAATAAAAGAAGTTTTTAACTAGTTTTTTCCCTTTTAATATTAAAGTATGTAGGCCTAATTCATATTTTTGTTAAAAATATAACTTTTTTTTTTGCATCATTTCTTACTACATGCTAATATTGTACACATATATATTAATTATACAAATGTGGCCGGGATGAAGTAGGTTGAATGTATAGAATGTGTACCTCCACTAGCATGAAGTGAGAGTGGAAAACAGTTTAGAAAAACTATTCTCAATTCACCCGACTGAGATTAAAACCCTGATATCCCCATAATCGCCAGTTCAGTCGATTGTGAGAGTAATGTCTTAGACCATTCAACCACCGAAGCGGGTAAGATGGCAACAAATTGACTGTTCAAATTTATTTTCATTTTTCTTAGAAATAAGTCGTGTTATTATTAATAACTTGATTTGCTCAAAAGCTTGCATCTCAAAAACTAACAAAAAAAATTAAAATCCCTTATATTTAATATGTGTAACAATATATAATTGATATACAGCTTTTTGTTTTAATTAAATAAGAATGATACATTGATTGTGAAAGCAAGTTATATTACATTATTGACTTTTTATAAATGTTTGAACTAGCTCTAAACTACAAAACAAAAGTCAAAATATTAGTATAGAATGTACAAAATTGTACCAATTAGACACAGGCCACCCACTGATAAAAATCAGCTTTCTTGGGTCTAGGCGCAAGCTTTGTCGAGGAATTTTAGGTAATGTTTAGTGTTTTGGAGTCTATATAAATCATAAAATAACCAGGCTTTATTTTATTATGTTATAGCACCACATCCTACTACCCATTCCGGTTATACGCTTATGTACTAATTATGCTAATGGTTTTAGGGATTAGAAAAATTATGTTTATAGTATGTATACCCACATTTGCGTGGAGGGAGAGTGGGAAACCATTTTAGAAAAACCACCCTCAGTACACACAATCAAGATTCTAACCTCAATCTTCCCATCATCGGCAATCTAGTCTACTGTGAGAATAGCGTGTTAGACCATATGGCCACCGAAGCAGGAGGGTCAAAATCTAATTTAAAAAATAGCTACTCGACAATTGAATTTTTTGTTCAAAGGGGGAAAAAAAAAGATACAGTTTTAAAGGTATCGTAGAAATGGGCTCTTGAACTTTGTGAATGTGAGGGTGTAATGTAGGGCTTTGAGAGCAGCTAACATTATATAAATTGTGCCTGGGCGGCAACTTGGCCTATACTTTGTACTCAATGCCTTACAGCAGGATATATTGGGACAAGTGCCAAGAGGCTACTCACGCAACTTTTACATCGCTCACTTATGTTCAGAGCAACACGGGAATAACTACATCTTCTTGGAAAAACTTTTCTCTAAAAATTAACTTATATAAATATTTTAATCTTAATGATTTTGATAAAACACTTATGCAGTTTCCTTGTTTAAAGTCCTTAGTAAATAACATATACCGGTATGTCTAAAATGACAGCTGCAGAAAAGATTTGAATTATAAACAGTGATTCCACTATATAAACATACATCCACAAAATAATATGTATATATAAAGCAAATACAAAATATTTTATTAATTTTATTTTGATAATTAAGTACATTTACGAAATTTTAGTTATGTTACTTTTATGTTTAAATCAGTAATTGTTAAATATTTGATTTAAATATTATTTTCCACAGATATTTTGTGAATACAGTTTGTGTAGTTTAACTTTGACCAGCCTTCTAAATAAAGTTATGGCAAGTACCGGTATTTAATATTAAATAATTTCAATATAAATTTCTTATTTTTCTCACAGTTTTGCAAAATTTCTTATACATTTTCAAAGACAAATTTTGTTAAGATTCTAAATTGACAACTTTAATGCATTTTATTAAAATTATATGCATGAAACATTCTTAAATCATTGGTAATAACAAGCTTTGTAAAGTTTTAAAACTCAATAAACACTTTTGACACATGCGTATATAGATTTTTGGTAGCTATTTTTTACTTGATAGATCTTGTTGAATCCTTTTAGTTCCAAGAGCACAGTATACACAGCCTTTTAAAATGTTGTTGGATAAGGTTTGGAGCCTCTGTGAAGGTGTGTGTTAATGCGCGGGTAGGTGTGGGTTTAACTGGGCCCATGGGCTAGGTCCATAAACAGCACGATGTCTGCAAGGACGTTAACCTAGCCACAACATTTGATCGTACTTTCATCAGCAAAGATTACTCTTATAGTGTCTGTATTCTCACCATCATAGGAACAGTGATAGTTTAAAAACACTTAACATTAAGGGCTCTTTTATGTAAACTATCATAGGTAGCTCTTTAAAATATTACTTGTACTAGCTTCTGGTTTTTTTAATATCCGACCTGCCTCGGTGGCGTAGTTGTAGTTAGATAATACGCTAGATTTGTGTTGAGCTAAACTAGCCAAGGATGGGGAGATTGAGGTTCCAATCTCGCTTGGGTGAACTAGGAGGGGGGGGGGGTTCCTAAATGTTTTCTCACTCTACCTCCACACAAATGCGGGTTCACTTCCTCTATATTCAACCTTCCCTTGACCTGACCCATTAGTGTAATTAGTAATTAGGTGTATAACCCGAACGAGTAGTAAGGCCCGGTGCTTATTATTATTATTATTATTATTTTAATGTCTATGGAATTCCTGTAGATAGTGGTATTAATACAATTGTGTTTTGTCTAATATAATTTCACTTGAAGTTACTGACAGGGATTCAAACATGAATCACTTGGAGAATCCCACAAGGGCTAGGCCGGTAGTTAATATACTTTATTTTATCTAATAGCAGCTGGGGTAAAATGTAAAGTTGTTAAAAGTAGCCAGGGTCCTAATAATGGCCGGGTTGAAAATTGTGGTCGCAACATAGTTATTCCAAGAATTTATGTGTCTCACTTTGCAATTTTCATAGCACCCCCTCTCTGTTATTCAACTCCGGGCTGAGCAACGGTCAGCCCAATGACAGAACCCTGTCCTAAAATACCAACAAGAAGGTGATTAAGAACTGTAGAAAAATGAAGACCTAGTATCCGAAAGCGATAACAACTAGGAAGTCAGTTTCAATTCTGAATGATACCTATTAAAAAGTTTTCATTGTTTCATAAAGTGTTTTGTTTCATGTTTTAAGAGAAGACTTTTCCTGGTTTTGAAACCAGTAGGCCTAATAACAAGTGTTTTTGTGTTTGTCATATGAATTTTAATTTCTAAACAGAATAAAAAAATTGCTGAATTTTTTCAATGAATACAATTTAGTAGGTAATTTGTATTTTAGTTTTTGTTTCAATTTAACCTTTTTTTTTTCTGTAGCTGTAGCTTCAAAGGTACTATTAAGTCAAATACAGTAAATGCCATAGCCTTCACAATCACGACAGAACTCTGTGCATGGGACAGCTCCCATAGACAACTCATTGGTAAGAGCATTGACTTACTAAACCAAAAGTCCTGGGTTGAAGCATTAGTCCAGGTTTTATTTTTTCAATTTAAAGAATATGATGTTTATATGCGGTTATAACTGTAACCAACAAATATAATAGCTTGGCTATTTAAGCCATCAAAACCTCCTTTATTAACAAAGTTTATCAGGTGACTTGCACACCTGACCATTAGCTGAAAGGTCGAGATTTGTCTTGGTTTTATGCATAAGAATCAAACCATAATAAATATAAATCATTGATTGATGATCTTTGATAGATTTGTACATAGACATTTGTATAGTTGTAGTAAATTCTAATAATACAAAATCTGGTTTATGAGGTGCTTTTTTATTTAGCACCGCGTCTTACTACCCATTCGGGTTATACACCAAATTACTAATTACGCCAGTGGATTAGGAATTGTGAGATTTGAATTTAAGGGAAGTGAACCCGCATTTGCGTGGAGGGAGAGTGGAAAACTATTTAGGACCCCCCTCCCCCCAGTTCACCCGACCGAGATTCGAACCTCGATCTCCCCGTCCTTGGCAGTCTAGCTCAACACGATTAGCGCGTTAGCTAACTACGCCACCAAGGTGGACATGAGGTGTTATTGATAACTTTAATTTTTCTGGAATGTATTTTTTACTTAGCATAACTTACATCAGGCTTAAAAGAATATTGCTTTCTGTCCTATCTAAGGAGGGGAGCCAATAGTTTGTACTAATTCTATAAGAAAGATGTACTCTCAAAGATATTCAGTTAAACAAACAAATGAAATAAAATGGTTCAAGGAAGTCCTGTTTTTGGTATTGTTCTCTTGCATACCGTCTAAAAGATAACGCATATTTAAGTTGCTTCAATCTGATGGCAAAATATATATATAAGCACTGCGTCTTACTACCCATTCAGGAATTTGTATTAATTACGTTAAGGGTGAGGAAGGTTGAATTTAGAGGATGTGTACCCACATTTGTGGAGAGAGAGAATGGAAAACCATTTTGGAAAAAACACCCTCAGTACACCTGACTGACTTTCAAACCCTGATCTCCTTGTCATCAGCATTCTATTTTCTAGCACGAGAAAGACACCTTAGATCACATGGCCACAGAAGCATGTCGGCAATATATTGAGAGAGAGAAAAAAAACTTTGTTTATCCAATCTTGCATCCAAATACTGGCCACAATCTTGCATCCAAATACTGGCCACACAATATGCGCCTTAGCTTCATTAGTCGAAATAATTAAATATCTTTACACTTCTCAGGCCAATCTAAAGTACAACCTATAATTTTATATATATATATATAATTGACCACAGGAGTCAGCTAAATATCAAATAATAAATCAATTTAACGAGCCATCAATGTTTTAGCATGGAATAATTTAAAAAACAAACAAATATAACTAATATTTAAGTATTTCCTTCAAACAAACAAACAAACAAACAAACAAAGAAATTTGTTCCAAATGAACCAACTAAAACAGCTGTTAAGCTTGTAACGAAGCAATGCTCTTATAATTGGTATCTTCACAGAAGCTCTGCAAGATAAATTGGTGCTGTCAAGATTTTACTGCGGACTCTACTATATACTGATTACATAAGGTCATTCACCTTGACAGAGCAAATGAATTCACCACTAACAACAAATCATCTCTGTTCTTCTCACAGAATGTTTGCGTACCACTCTCATGAGAACTGTGCTTGATGCCGGCGCTCATTTCCTGGTCTACGTTTGTTTTAACGTTTCACTAGTAGTGTAGACATTTTGTCTACATAAAAAGTTAAAGAATATTAATTTAATAATTATTTAATCTTGTAGCTTCTTTTAACATATTTTTATCGCATTTTAATAACATTTGGATTATATGCATTCATTAATAATGCTAATGGAATAACAATGAGGTAAATAAAGTCTTAGATTAAATATATCCGTATTTGCGTGGAAGGAGAGAGTTAAGCCACCGAAGAATAAGCATCCTTGGTACAAACAACACAACCCAAGTTCGAACCCAGATCTTCCCGTCACCAGCATTCCAGTCTAACATGAAAGTTTGACAATGTGACCCCCGATGCTAGTTTTTATTAATATAGCTACCCGCCTTGGTGGCGTAGTTGGCTAACGCGCTAGTTTCGTGTTGAGCTAGACTGCTGAGGATGGGAGATTGAGGTTCGAAGCTCGCTTGGGTGAACTGGGGGTGGTTTTCCCTAAATTGCTTTCCACTCTCCCTCCAAGCAAATGTGGATTCACTTCCTCTATATTCAACCTTCCCAATTCCCAACCCATTAGCTTAATTAGTACTTAAGCGTATAACCCAAACAGGTAGTAAGACGTTGTGCCAAGTACATTAGTTTAGCTGTTGGGTTTGGTAAAAAGTCAACATTTGTTGAATTTTATGGAATTTAACTTATGATTACTAGTAGTTAGTTTATAAGCTAGCTCTTCTTCACACCTCTTTAAAGTTATATTAGTTTATGTTTCTCTTTAAACAGTGTACTTATTTCCTAGTTTATCTACATTTTAGTTGTGTAGCCTATTCCAACAGTTGTATTATAAACTTAATGTTAACATAAGACATGGGAAAATAGATCATTTTCTAATTGGATTTCTTGTCTTAAATGTAATACAAGAATTTCACAACAAAATCTTCTGAGAGTACATAAAGATAATTTTGATATCTTTATTAATTTCTTTTCTCCTTGTCTTACTACCTGTACATACTCTACGCATTTAACTACACTTAGTGAGCAGGATTGAAGAATGCATAATTTAGAGGAAATGTACCCACATTTGCGTGAAAGGATGATAAACCATTTAGGAAAACACATCCTTAGTTTACCCGACCGAGATTCCAATTTTTTTTTTTTTCATCTTTACATTATTACTTAATTTAAATACAATTTGGTTCACATCCTGTGGTCTGATTTCAAGAATGAATATATTTAAGCAAAATAAAAAAATAACAAGATTTTCGGAATTACTGTTCCAAAAGTATTTTAATAAACACCGCTTTTAAAGACTTCTTGACTTGAATTAAAAGCGGCAACCACAAATGTAAGGTATTCTGGTTTGATTCTTTGTGTGCTGGTATTTAGAAAGTACATGATAAGTATCTCAATTTAAAAAAAATAACTTCTTCAAATAATTAGTGATAATTTAATATTCTTATTCAAAACATGCATTATTTTTTTATGTACATGTAAAACATATGCAGTTGTGTGCGTGTAGCTCCGAAAAAACATATCACAACGAACGTGGTATGGAATGCGGATTCGGATAGTTCCTAGCCACTTGTTTATGTTCCAGATCAAAAGTCAATAGTTCATTTCATGGCTGTACCCCACGAAACATCGGCCATTACAATAATTATACTAGTTCAGGAACTCCGCCCATGGTTTTTGTGTGTATGATCAAGGTTAGTCATTGTCAGTCCTTCACTTATTTAGTGGCCGATCATTCTTCTCCCAACAGCTATTAACATTGATCGACTGACACTTTATTAATTGTCTCAATAACAAAGAAAAGTTTGATGTGAATAGATATTCAAGTCTGTAAATTTGCCAATAGTGTACCTTTTCTATAAAGTATTGTTTTGTGGAAATACTTTTATTTCTAAGCTTGTTTCACAGCACATTAATAATCCCAACTTATATAAGTGCACATACACCCCTCCCCGCACCACACACACACCCTCCCCACACCACACACACACCCTCCCCACACCACACACACACCCTCTACCCACCACACACAC
>CABFWB010000218.1:138869-168664 GCA_902151455.1 Timema bartmani
CCCTCCCCACACCACACACACACCCTCTACCCACAGTACAGTAGACTAAATTTACAGAGAATACTATTTATTTAAAGTTGTTGGATTATCATAGAGGATGGAGAGTATGTTTTTATGTTGTTTTTTTCAATATGATTAATATTACATAATGCAATTTTCTAAAAAAATCTATCTAAAAATATGTAAGGATTACACATTTTGTGCTCTTTTATGTTTAGTTGTTTTGAGTGTTTTGTTGGGTTTTGTTTGAACACAGCTATGTTGTTGTTCACATAAATGTTAGCTCTCTTATTTATTCCTCAATTTTTACTAAAGTACTTCCATGATAAATTAAAATCCAATAATATTGTCTTAATACCTCGTTCATATATTCTGGCTTAAATATATTTCCTGCCATTTTTATATTATTTTATATTCTAACATGATGTTAAAGTTCATTTGAAGGCTGTTTTGAACTGATCTACTCCCATTTGCTACGGCAGTGGCACCTAAATTTAATTTAAATCTCGCACAAATTAAAGTGGCATTGAAATTTTTATTTCGATTTAATCCTCGTTTAATTTGGTAAATAATTAATTTATTATAATTAAGTTTTTTTTGGCAGATAATCAATTTCATTGAAGATACTAGTACCCAATATTAAACTTTCACTTAACTCTGGAGTCATTCTAACCATACTTGCTTGGAAACCAAGTAAAAATTAACCGCACTAGTGGTTGAGTGGTCTAAGGTTTTAGTTTCTTAATGCACTTGGTTGTCATTGACAAGGCTAGAGCTCAAATCCCTTTTGGAGGCATTAGTTGTTTTTCACATTCTATTTTCACTATTGTTTTTCTATTTGCCATGTATATGCAGGGATATTTTCTCTAAGCTACTTCCCCCATTACTATATCTTAGATTAAACCATTGATAACATTTTTTATTTTTAAAATATGAAGACTATTTTTACACACTTCATAGAAGAAGTTTTTCAGGGTTTCTGAAGTCTTAACGTCTCTAAGCTCACAACCACAGCCAAGGCTAATACATCGGGAAGTGAAAAATTGTTCTAGCACAAGAACAAATTGAGTTTAGGAGCAAGTTGATTGAAAACATTGCAAAAGTTGTATTTTATCCCGTCTTTAACTGTGCTTTACCAAGAGCAAGGTCATGATACCCATTCATCCCAAATGAAATAAAAACAGAGATAGAAATCAATTGAGCAACCATTGGCCAAAGAGTCAATGGGTCATTTTAAGTGGTTGTTTATTATTCTTGAGTGAATGTTTGATATTAATGGAACAGTTCGCCATTTTGCACTTGTTACAACCACGCCTTTCTAGCGGAGTTGGAACGTGAGTTATGTGGAGGTCAAATAAAACTTCACCAATTCCCTTGCACGCAATCAACCATGAGACTAACGCTTGTTTAACACAGTTTACACTCGCAGTATCGAAAGGTGAATAGAACTCAACTCGATTTGTTGATCAATTACATCAGATAATAAATTATAACTTTCTGTGTTTTTTATATTGTTCTCTGCTATATTTAAAGTGTTGCATAGCAAATTTCATTAAATATTTTGTTTGAATCTCGGTGGAGTCAAATTGTTTTGGTTCTCGTGTGGTATAAAAGTAGGTGAGGTTCAAGTAATTGAGATTTTTCTATGAATGGAGTTTCAGGCACCAACAACTCCACTTGCATTAAGAATGTGCAAAAACAATGATAATGTTTATGATATGGTTTCATAAATTGGCTTTCAATACATTAAATAACTTTCACTTGGTCTTTCAAGTGAAATAAATTAATATATTTATCAGTTAATTGATTTTCATGTTAGTCTTAAAATCAAATACATGTTTTTTAATTAGTCGCAGACTTGAGTTATATAGTTAAAAGAGTGATTAAAACTACCATCTAAATGTTGAGAGAATATCAAATAGTATTGTTTATTTTTATTTTGCTTTAGCTCAGTTTGTATCAACCAGTGTTGATATGTCTTATGTTGATTGCCAACAGCATAATTGTTTAATGGCTCTTTTCAATAAATATATTTATTTTACAACCACTCATTGTTATCATTTGCCAATCATTAAGTTATCTAATGAATATAATAAACATATTAAACAAATCAAATGTTCAAATGCACAAACTTTAAGGGAAATAAAATTGTTCACAAAACCTCTTAACGTTTTTAACTGACACTTTGTTTTGCCCAGTTCCAGTAGTGTAAAGTGGGAACCAGTTTTTAAATAAAGTATTATTTCTGTGATGTGTTTGATAGTATTGTCATTATAATATTGTATTTATATGTTGTATTTAAGTTTTATACAAGCCATTTCCAAAAATGTGTATGCTATTCTTAATTTTTTTTTACTCAAGAGTAACAAATTTCTGTTTAAATCAACCAATTTCAAACAAATATTGGTAAATTGAGGGGGGACGTCACAGAGGAAGTTTTCTATTGGGAAAATCTAAAAATATGATGTTATTAAAAATAGTATTTGAATCGAGTAATGCTGAAAATGTGTACTGTGTACGAGTCATTACTATAAAGCATTACAAACATATATTTATGCTGAAATGTTGAACATTGAACTGAACAAAAGTTATCCTATAAATTTGGTGAACCTATATTTTGATCATTTTGATGCCCTTATCAAATGATTGGGTTTGCCCATACCTGAGTTAAGACCTGGTTCAATATTAGGTGGGCCTAAAAATAACTGTTTAATTACCATCTTCCTAGGTATTTTAACACCTCATACATATGTATTAATTACGCTAATGAGTTAAGGATAAGGAAGGTTGAATTATAGGAACTATACCCACATTTGTATTTAGGGCGAGTGAAAAACAATTTCTGAAAAAACTCGGTGCACCTGACCAGGATTCAAACCTCGATCTCCCTGTCATCGACAGTCTAGTTAGTATAGTACCAGAGTGATGCCTTAGACCATGTGGCCACCGAAACAGCTATCTTTCTAGTTAAATAATTGATTATTTAACTATTAGTGTGTTTTGGTTAGCATTTCAGGTATTAAATCATGTGTTGAAATAGCATCTACTTTTGTTTCAAAATATATGTTTATTTATTTATATATTTAGCACCACGTCTTACCACCCATTTGAGTTATATGCTTAAGCACTAATTATGTACGCTAATGGATTAGGAATTGGGAAGGTTGTATTTAGGGGAAATGAACCCGCATATGTGTGGAGGTAGAGTGGAAAACCATATAGGAAAAANTAGAGATAGGGTGTAATGAGGGGGACTGGATAGAACTAACTCAAGATAGAGATAGGGTGTAATGAGGGGGACTGGATAGAACTAACTCAAGATAGAGATAGGGTGTAATGAGGGGGACTGGATAGAACTAACTCAAGATAGAGATAGGGTGTAATGAGGGGGACTGGATAGAACTAACTCAAGATAGAGATAGGGTGTAATGAGGGGGACTGGATAGAACTAACTCAAGATAGAGATAGGGTGTAATGAGGGGGACTGGATAGAACTAACTCAAGATAGAGATAGGGTGTAATGAGGGGGACTGGATAGAACTAACTCAAGATAGAGATAGGGTGTAATGAGGGGGACTGGATAGAACTAACTCAAGATAGAGATAGGGTGTAATGAGGGGGACTGGATAGAACTAACTCAAGATAGAGATAGGGTGTAATGAGGGGGACTGGATAGAACTAACTCAAGATAGAGATAGGGTGTAATGAGGGGGACTGGATAGAACTAACTCAAGATAGAGATAGGGTGTAATGAGGGGGACTGGATAGAACTAACTCAAGATAGAGATAGGGTGTAATGAGGGGGACTGGATAGAACTAACTCAAGATAGAGATAGGGTGTAATGAGGGGGACTGGATAGAACTAACTCAAGATAGAGATAGGGTGTAATGAGGGGGACTGGATAGAACTAACTCAAGATAGAGATAGGGTGTAATGAGGGGGACTGGATAGAACTAACTCAAGATAGAGATAGGGTGTAATGAGGGGGACTGGATAGAACTAACTCAAGATAGAGATAGGGTGTAATGAGGGGGACTGGATAGAACTAACTCAAGATAGAGATAGGGTGTAATGAGGGGGACTGGATAGAACTAACTCAAGATAGAGATAGGGTGTAATGAGGGGGACTGGATAGAACTAACTCAAGATAGAGATAGGGTGTAATGAGGGGGACTGGATAGAACTAACTCAAGATAGAGATAGGGTGTAATGAGGGGGACTGGATAGAACTAACTCAAGATAGAGATAGGGTGTAATGAGGGGGACTGGATAGAACTAACTCAAGATAGAGATAGGGTGTAATGAGGGGGACTGGATAGAACTAACTCAAGATAGAGATAGGGTGTAATGAGGGGGACTGGATAGAACTAACTCAAGATAGAGATAGGGTGTAATGAGGGGGACTGGATAGAACTAACTCAAGATAGAGATAGGGTGTAATGAGGGGGACTGGATAGAACTAACTCAAGATAGAGATAGGGTGTAATGAGGGGGACTGGATAGAACTAACTCAAGATAGAGATAGGGTGTAATGAGGGGGACTGGATAGAACTAACTCAAGATAGAGATAGGGTGTAATGAGGGGGACTGGATAGAACTAACTCAAGATAGAGATAGGGTGTAATGAGGGGGACTGGATAGAACTAACTCAAGATAGAGATAGGGTGTAATGAGGGGGACTGGATAGAACTAACTCAAGATAGAGATAGGGTGTAATGAGGGGGACTGGATAGAACTAACTCAAGATAGAGATAGGGTGTAATGAGGGGGACTGGATAGAACTAACTCAAGATAGAGATAGGGTGTAATGAGGGGGACTGGATAGAACTAACTCAAGATAGAGATAGGGTGTAATGAGGGGGACTGGATAGAACTAACTCAAGATAGAGATAGGGTGTAATGAGGGGGACTGGATAGAACTAACTCAAGATAGAGATAGGGTGTAATGAGGGGGACTGGATAGAACTAACTCAAGATAGAGATAGGGTGTAATGAGGGGGACTGGATAGAACTAACTCAAGATAGAGATAGGGTGTAATGAGGGGGACTGGATAGAACTAACTCAAGATAGAGATAGGGTGTAATGAGGGGGACTGGATAGAACTAACTCAAGATAGAGATAGGGTGTAATGAGGGGGACTGGATAGAACTAACTCAAGATAGAGATAGGGTGTAATGAGGGGGACTGGATAGAACTAACTCAAGATAGAGATAGGGTGTAATGAGGGGGACTGGATAGAACTAACTCAAGATAGAGATAGGGTGTAATGAGGGGGACTGGATAGAACTAACTCAAGATAGAGATAGGGTGTAATGAGGGGGACTGGATAGAACTAACTCAAGATAGAGATAGGGTGTAATGAGGGGGACTGGATAGAACTAACTCAAGATAGAGATAGGGTGTAATGAGGGGGACTGGATAGAACTAACTCAAGATAGAGATAGGGTGTAATGAGGGGGACTGGATAGAACTAACTCAAGATAGAGATAGGGTGTAATGAGGGGGACTGGATAGAACTAACTCAAGATAGAGATAGGGTGTAATGAGGGGGACTGGATAGAACTAACTCAAGATAGAGATAGGGTGTAATGAGGGGGACTGGATAGAACTAACTCAAGATAGAGATAGGGTGTAATGAGGGGGACTGGATAGAACTAACTCAAGATAGAGATAGGGTGTAATGAGGGGGACTGGATAGAACTAACTCAAGATAGAGATAGGGTGTAATGAGGGGGACTGGATAGAACTAACTCAAGATAGAGATAGGGTGTAATGAGGGGGACTGGATAGAACTAACTCAAGATAGAGATAGGGTGTAATGAGGGGGACTGGATAGAACTAACTCAAGATAGAGATAGGGTGTAATGAGGGGGACTGGATAGAACTAACTCAAGATAGAGATAGGGTGTAATGAGGGGGACTGGATAGAACTAACTCAAGATAGAGATAGGGTGTAATGAGGGGGACTGGATAGAACTAACTCAAGATAGAGATAGGGTGTAATGAGGGGGACTGGATAGAACTAACTCAAGATAGAGATAGGGTGTAATGAGGGGGACTGGATAGAACTAACTCAAGATAGAGATAGGGTGTAATGAGGGGGACTGGATAGAACTAACTCAAGATAGAGATAGGGTGTAATGAGGGGGACTGGATAGAACTAACTCAAGATAGAGATAGGGTGTAATGAGGGGGACTGGATAGAACTAACTCAAGATAGAGATAGGGTGTAATGAGGGGGACTGGATAGAACTAACTCAAGATAGAGATAGGGTGTAATGAGGGGGACTGGATAGAACTAACTCAAGATAGAGATAGGGTGTAATGAGGGGGACTGGATAGAACTAACTCAAGATAGAGATAGGGTGTAATGAGGGGGACTGGATAGAACTAACTCAAGATAGAGATAGGGTGTAATGAGGGGGACTGGATAGAACTAACTCAAGATAGAGATAGGGTGTAATGAGGGGGACTGGATAGAACTAACTCAAGATAGAGATAGGGTGTAATGAGGGGGACTGGATAGAACTAACTCAAGATAGAGATAGGGTGTAATGAGGGGGACTGGATAGAACTAACTCAAGATAGAGATAGGGTGTAATGAGGGGGACTGGATAGAACTAACTCAAGATAGAGATAGGGTGTAATGAGGGGGACTGGATAGAACTAACTCAAGATAGAGATAGGGTGTAATGAGGGGGACTGGATAGAACTAACTCAAGATAGAGATAGGGTGTAATGAGGGGGACTGGATAGAACTAACTCAAGATAGAGATAGGGTGTAATGAGGGGGACTGGATAGAACTAACTCAAGATAGAGATAGGGTGTAATGAGGGGGACTGGATAGAACTAACTCAAGATAGAGATAGGGTGTAATGAGGGGGACTGGATAGAACTAACTCAAGATAGAGATAGGGTGTAATGAGGGGGACTGGATAGAACTAACTCAAGATAGAGATAGGGTGTAATGAGGGGGACTGGATAGAACTAACTCAAGATAGAGATAGGGTGTAATGAGGGGGACTGGATAGAACTAACTCAAGATAGAGATAGGGTGTAATGAGGGGGACTGGATAGAACTAACTCAAGATAGAGATAGGGTGTAATGAGGTAGGTTGTACAGAACTAACTCAAGATAGGGATAGGTGGCGTACTTTTGTAAGTGCGGCAATGAACTTTCAAGTTCCTAATGCCATAGATTAAGTAAGTAGATTATTATTAATAACAATATTTATTTCAAGTTATTACTCATGCTGTCCATACAATACTGACATGCGTGCTTATCGTAATTAGCTAGTCATGCTTTGCTTTAGAAAGGCTGTATGAGTTTCATTATTAATGTTACTCGTGTATTGTTTCGTCTGACATGTGAAACTGAAACAAATTGACTCGTCTCTTTACAAAACGATTTTAAACATATAAGTATTGCTTTAAATTTGTTGAACACAAGTCTCCTGATAGGAAATGTTTACACTAAAATAATATATGTATGTGTGTGCTGTGTTTTACTACCCTTCTGTGCTATGCACACATTTACAATAAATATGTAGGGCAGAATTTAGAGGAAGTGGTCCTGCATTTGCATGAAAGTATATGGGGGAAATTATTTAGGAAAGAACATCTTCATGCACTCTGGCTGTGATTCAAAATTTGACCTCATAACTAGAAAACCAGACTAGAAACGACCGTCTACCGGCGCTAAGTGTCAGATACATAAGCAAGAAAGAATGAAAGTAAAGGTCATATTACTTGTCAAGGTCATAGACTTTTACTATGATGAAAGTATTAATTTAGTTAAAGCAGTATTGCTTGTATTGTTATATATTTGGGTACTATATATTTTATTTACTTCAATTTGTAAAGTGTAATTGATTATTGGGAACAGGATTAATAATAAGATTCTAGGTGCTCTGTTGTAGCTAAAAATGTGGTTTTGAAATTGTTCACTGTTCCTAAAATATGTTATGTAAATATTTATGATGAAAGTCATTGCTAAATTTCAACTATGAATGTCTGTAGATTTCAATAAATTTAATACAGTAAAATCAGAAACTGTCAGCATTAATTGATTACTATATATATATATAACTATATAAGGATTTTCAGTTTTTGTCAAGCACACTTATAAATCAAGGTACATAATTAACTTGATTTTTTTTATGTCTGGTAAAATTTATACACAAATTGTTAGTTAAATTTTTCAAATTAATCTTTCATCTTTTGTTTTGAAATTAATTAATACAGTTAGACCCATTTTTACGATATTTTATCAAGACTTTTTGACATAAAAATGTGTTTGCTATGTGTTTATATTATGTATGCCTACATGTTTATAGGCTCTTAAAAACACCATTGAGAAGGTGGGATAGCTAATTTGTAGATAATATAAATAATGTAGTTAAAGTTTAAATTACTATACAAGCTATTAGTATTATATGATTTTAAAGTCTCAGGGGTTGAATAATTACCGGTAATCATTTATGTGAATAACCCTAATAATGATGGTAATCCCCTAGTGAGGATAAAGTAATAAAAAAAATTAGTTTGGATTGATTAAATTTTATATAAATTTGATTAATATGGATTATTTATTTTAAGTTTAAAATTATAACAATAATATTCATTATAATAAATTAAATTAGTTCAATATTTTAAAACTATCAAAAGTTTAACTTTACTTTTATATTTGTTTTGAAAAATTACACGTTTTGGGTGAAAATGTGGCCAATCAGGTGCAAAATGTATCCACACGCTCACAGTGGAGTTATTCCGTTGCGATCCTGAGGCTAAGCAAGGACTTTCACTGGCTCGGCTATTGCTTCTTCTACTTGTCCGTTGTTTCTGACCCAGATTCCATTGTGTGTCCATATATGGCTCTCAGCTTGCCACGCTCGCCGGCCGCAATCAACCTGTTTCTGTCTATTACGATCAAACAACAGTAAAGATGGAATAGTCTCTCACTATTAGAGAACCTTGGTAGTAAGATGCAGCTTTAAGGTGTTCAGCTTCTCACACTCATCTGAGTGTCATACAATGCTTGTCTTTGTAGAGAGCTGTTCATTATACGAGCTGTCTTTGAAAGAATCTCTTCACTTATTTCAGCCATATGGTACCACTTGAAGGACCTTGCCTTTTTTTACAGTTTAACGTGGGATCCGAACCACGGTGGAGGCCTGGCATCCCACACATTCACAAGTTGTGATTAATACACGTCTTGTCTTATAAGATAGGGCCATAGTGTAATCCATCAAGGTAAGTCTGCTACCTTGCTTGGTTCCACTATGATACACCTTGTATGATAGGGTAATAATGTAAGGTGATACTCCTACCTTTCAGGGTAAACGAAATGTACATTTTATTTATTTTATGTATTTTCTATGAAGACAGAGACATAAGTATTGGAGGAAATATTGAATTTAAGGAATAAATACAAGGTATATAATAAGAAAAAGAATTTAAAATAGAGTGGAGAAACGAAGGGTGATCGCTGGACTTTTGATAAGTGTAAAATTCAATTGGGGTCTGAAAAAATATTGACGAGCCCTGGTCTAAAGCTTCGAAAAGTAATCTACTGTGGTTAAATGGACGTTTTTAGCCTAGAAACAGAAAGTTTTGACTTGTGTGGGAAGAATCCATGAACACTCTTAACTGATGTTCATTCAATGTTCTATTTTTATAACAACTCGTATACCTGCACAAGTCAAATTTCTTTCCACCCCTTAGACAATTATGATATGGCCCGGCCCGCCACTAGACTCGTGGGTTCATTTGTGGCCCTAAGTCACTTTTAAGTTGGAAACCCCTGGTCTAATGGGTCACTCCTGCAATAGATTGGACAACCGATGATGGGGGAATAGAGGGTTCAATTCTTGGTCGGGTGTACTGAGGGTTATTTTTCCTAAATGGTTTTCCACTCTCCCTTCATGAAAATGTGGGTGCATTTCCTCTAAATTAAATTTTCATCATCCCTAGCGCATTAGCATAGTTGGTCCATAAAGGACACCACATATTAATCTGTGTGTATATATATATTCGTATGAATCCAGAACCAAATTTCGCCCACGCGTTCAACTGGTAGCTTTAAAACAAACCCAGATATTTCACAGACTAAACATTTCAAAAATATTGGCATATTATTTTATTTTTAAGATTTAAATTGCTGCTTTAATTATCATTAAATATTTACATTTTTAATTGCTGCTTTATAAATATTGACATGAAGCATTAATAATTATTGTATTTTTGTATATGTATTTACCAAGTTTGACTAAAATTGGTTAATTAATTTCTACTTATAGTTTAATTTGAAAAAATTTGATACCATATATTTATAAATATTTTGTTCCAATTTCAAGTGCCCCTTTGTTGTAGTTCCCTATCATAGGTAAGTGTAGCATTCATTCTCTGTCACAAAGGGTAATATTTTATCCCTGACTCGTTGCAGTTTTTATACTGCAGACAAGTGTTGTTGCAATTAATTAACATTATTGTCCCCTTAGGGTATATAGTTTAAATCGCTAATAGTTAGCAAATTAGCACCAAAGCATACCAACTTCAATAATAAACTATAAAAGGGGACACATAATTCTATAACATAATACAGGGACAGTCATAGGGATAGCTGCCGGCTAAACTAAACTCTGTCTAATCGTGATGAATGTATGGTCCTTGGTTAAGTATGCCCTTGCACCATACTGGTATTAGGCAAACATTATTGGTTATTATGACGTCTTGACCTCGTTACTGTAGCATAAAACATGCCATTTGATCCCATATGCATTCTCATTATTCATGGTCTGTTTTAATACCCTTCCAATTAATATTTCTAACCGCAGTGCCTTGAGCTAGAGTCATCCTTCAGCTCACACTGTTAACGTATGAATAGTAATTGCTGCATAATTATTAGCTAGACAAGTACCTGTTGCTGTAATTGAAATGAACATGAATGTAGATTGTAAAATAACACATTCAGAGCAGAGTAGATATTTATTAGAAAACCTATAATTACATGTTTTTTCGTCTAGATGGAGAACCCCTCTTAACTTCTTTTATTTTAAAGCTAGAAATGTTGAGTATCTATTAACAATGATTTTCACATCATCATTGGCGAGTTCTTGTTTTATTTTCAGCATCCAGCCACCAATTCAGGCTATTTGCATATTTATACTAATAAGGTGTGGATAATGAAGGTAGAATTTAGAGGAAATGTACCCATGTTTGTGGTGAGGGAGAGAGGTAAACCACGTTACTACAACCAGAGAGGATTCGAACCCTGACTAGACAAGAACTACACCATTGTTTGTCTGCCCACCAATGTGGGTCTAAGTTCTGAAACTGTTGGACTATTTTTCAACACAAAACATTTGTGAGGAAATATTTTGGTGGGAAAACAAATCTCAGTAGGCCGTATCCGACTCGGTATGATTCAAGCCATTGTTATTTCTACTTAATTTTTTGCCAAACATAACCAAAACAAAACTATGTCTAATCAATAAAGGGATGTTTTCTCACTGATTTATGGAGAAATTATATCATAGTGAGAAACTATGTATCCTAAAAAAAAGTTTTCTTCGAAAAAACACGACTAATTCCATACTGATTTTTTTATCAATTTAAAAATTGTGCTTTCCAGAGTAAAAAAGTAAATTCAATTCACTTTGTATGTAAAAAATCAAACTTAATCTGTTGTGTGCCCCATTTAACTCTAACAGTTTTTTGCCTATGAAATTTAAAAAAAAAATCTTAAAATTTAACAATGAAGAAAGTGCGCTAATCAAATTGCTATTATAATATCTTGAAAATTCATAAAAGGAAAGATTAAGTCAATTATTTTTAACGAGAACAAGATATTTTTGCTTTTACACACCCCTAATGAATATATATGTATATATATAGTTTTATTTTTTATTATCTAAGTTGGCACCAATGCACTATTAGTCAGCAGGCCATTTGGTATATTCTTTATAGATTAAGCACATAAGTTTGACCTTGGATATTATAATGACTATAAAATTATATTTGATGTGAACCAACAACACATTCATTGAATGGAAAAGGTGGGCATAATATAACGGCATGAGCCATCTCCCCCTTGTTCCTTTCTACTTTCATCCTCCATTATGTATTAGTTTGTTGTTTTGTAACTACTATAATGACATGGCTGCAGCTTGAATTCAAGGTCACGGTTTGTCTGATGCTAAATCAAGTTTGGAGCTATAGCGTCGTCGTCTTTACTCCACGACTACATCTCCACCTGATATTTCTTGTTTTGTGCTCGATAGTCACACGCAGGCGCACACACTGGTTCACTTCCAATTTCAATTGGTTCTAATCCTATTGAGTCAAACTGAATTACTCAGAGGCGTAAATAGGTAGTAATGGGCCTGTGGCAAAACTTTCAAGGTGGGCCCCTCTCCGATAAAAAGAAAGCCTCCCTTGCCCCATAAAAAATTATTTTATGATTAATTGAAGATTATAAAAATTACATTAGCATTTTATTATTGGAATTCTTTTATAAATTTCATAATAAAGGTCTACATTTGTCTAATAAAATTGCTACTGGAAAGTGGAAATTAATAATATAATGTAAAAAAATTAATCTGAATTCAATAAGACTATATTAATAAATATTATAAACAAAACCATAAACAATATAAACACAAAGGCTAAACAAACATCGACATTTAAAACTCTTTCTTCTTGCTTTGATCTCTGCAAAATTATATATAATTTCCTCAAAGTTTTTTTGTCGATTTACTTATACCTATCTTGTTATTGACTTTACAGAAAAATATGTACTTAGCTTTTTTTGTAGAACATGAAAATATCCAAAATAAAGTGACTATTGAATAGTTTTTTTATTGAATAGTAAGATTTTTAAGAAACAAAAACACTTTCATCTCTTACCGAATTAATTTTGCGTGGGGTGGGCCCCATTTTGGTCGCGGGCCTGTGGCATTTTGCCACCTACGCCACCCTATGGTTACGCCACTGGAATTACTGTTAAGCATTTCTCCTTGGCAACAAAAGCAACTATTAATGGCTTTTCATTATCTTATCATCCTTTCTCAGCAAACTAAGCATGTACAATGTTGTGACTTAAAATGAAGTTCCTGTCGTGGGCAACCCCAAGTAGTGTGTAAATTGTGAAGGTCTGTATATAGTTAAGCCTTGATAATAAACCTACCACCCACATAGGTGGGCGCGCGAAATAAGCACTAGGCTCATTCAGTTTTGTTTGCCTTCCTCATCCTTACCCCATTAGAGTAGTTAAATATGGGTAGCCCATACAGGTAGTTAGAGACCTTGCAAACTAATAAATAATAAGCCAAATGTATTAATTGCTTCTAAAAACTTAATCAAATATATGAATCACAGAAAGAAATATTTTAAAAAATATATATATAACAATATTTTCACTACCTAAACAAAAGTCTCAAATAATTATGTCATAATCATCGCAGTTTTAACAAAGCTTTTTTTTACTCCCCTTGTATGTGTTTTTATAAACTGCGCCTAGTGTCCATGACCAGAATGCAGAGGCTGTTAGAACTACCATATATGTCACGCTGGAGGTGAGTCCGCCAAGGTTTAGTTTGGTTGCGTTTGTCCCTGTACCATGACTCAGCCAGAACGACAGGCACGAAACTTAGCCACTGGCTTATGTCATCAGTTCATTTTGGTTTGTAGTTACTTACGTTGGAGGAGGATTTATAACTGATTTTATCTACTATATATATACACCTGCTATCTAAGCTTATTTAGGCTGGTTTTATGGTGATGGAGAGGTCGGAGTTTGAATCCTGATTGGATGTATCGAGGATGGTTCTCTTTAATAGTTTTTCACTCTCTCTCCAAATAAATGCGGCTACATTTCACTGTACAGTCTACCTTACTTCCTATTCTATTAAAGTAATTAATATATGCATGCAACCTGAATATGTATTTAGACATATAGGGGGAAAAAAATCTCAATAAATTCGATCAAGAGTAATTAACCTAAGAATTTCCCTCTAAAGACAATTAGTGGATCCAAATTACTATTTTAACGTGACAATGGGAAACCTTAAAAAGCAACAATAACTTGATAAATACCCTTGTTGAACTACCGGGATTTATTTTCTGTTTTCATTAATTAATTTATTACGCTATTTTTAGGATTTTTCTAATGTTTTTACTTTATTTTTATTTTAAAGATTGTATTTTTTTTAAATAATTATTGAACTTAACATCACGACTGTAAACAGTTAAAGCTAAGGCTTAGCGATGATTAATGTAGTTTAGCAAGTGGAAAATTTTATTAACATTAACATTTTAAATTGTTGAAAATTAAAAAAGTGTATGCATCATAAATATATGACTTTAGAATGCCTTCACACCCTGACAAGTATAGTTAATCCTCTAGTTGAAAAAACTTTTCTTATAGTTCAAAAAGTCAATAGCTCTAATTCTATGTGTTTCTATGCCAAAAAATGTATTTTTGAAGCTCTCGCTTTTGACAGATGTTATCATTTTGACAATTAGAAGCTAAGGGAACAAGTCATTAAAAAAACTTGATGGTTATCAGTGTTGTTGGTGTTAAAAAATGTTATTAAATTTTCCACTTTCATCATTGATTGATTGAGGCGTAGGCCCTATAACCTGAACAGGTAGTAAGACGCGGTGCTAACAAAAATTATTGATTTAATAGAATATACTGATGTAATGCAAAGCTAAGGCTTAGCGATGATTAATGTAGTTTAGCAAGTGGAAAATTTTATTAAAATGCAATCTAATTATAATAACATTTTAAATTGTTGAAAATTAAAAAAAGTGTATCCATCATAAATATATGACTTTAGAATGCCTCCACACCCTGACAAGTATAGTTAATCCTACAGTTGAAAAAACTTTTCTTATAGTTCAAAAAGTCAATAGATTTACTTTTGTGTGTTTCTACGCCAAAAAATGTATTTTTTAAGCTCTCGCTTTTGACAAATGTTATCATTTTGACAATTAGAAGCTAAGGGAACAAGTCATTCAAAAACTTGATGGTTATCAGTGTTGTTGGTGTTAAAAAATGTTATTAAATTTTCCACTTTCATCATTGATTGATTGATTTAGGCATAGGCCCTATAACCTGAACAGGTAGTAAGACGCGGTGCTAACAAAAATTATTGATTTAATAGAATATACTGATGTAATGCAAATTAATAATTAAATGCTATCTTCCACACACATTAAACTATATAAATTGTGTGGGTTTCACTCCAAATTAAGTGAATGTTAATATCACTTTCATACTATGCAAATACACAATGCTTATTCAGACCTTCACTGGTGGTAGCATGGTCTAAGGTGTCAGAATTTCAATAGACTAGACTGCCAGTGACCAGGAAGTTAAGGTTTTAATCTCAGCCGGGAGCGCTAGAGGTGGGTTTTCCATCTCCTCTATAAGCTAATGCAGCTGAAAAAAAAAAGTATTCAGATTAATATCCTATTACTTGGGTTTAATTTATTATTGGTTGATACTCAATATATAAACACTATAATGTAGATTTACTATCCTTGCCAGACAAAACTAGAGGCTGTGATTAAAATTGAAGTTAAATTTTCATAGTAAGAACCTTATCTGACAGCTAGAAAAGTTAATAGAACTACTTTCACACATCCATACGTCAGATCATGTTATATGCGGCTATCACTTTTTTATGGTCAATACCTATACAACACTTATAAGATATTAAAATGTTATCAATTTTTACCCCCCCTCCCCAAAAGTTGGTGTGTTCTAAAGGGTTGAAAACACTTGCAGCATGTGAGCACACAGTGAGTATAAGTGAAGGAATGTTTGTACTCACATTATCGTCCTCCATGTCTGATGAGAAGTGCCGTTGCTGTTGTAACCTACTGGAACTCCTTGGGGTGCTCTCGTTCAATACCATGTTGCTGCCCTTATACTCAGAGTATCGTGACGTCAGTGGGTCCTCCCGGTCATCTTCGTCTTTCTTCATCTTACCCCCCTTCACTTTGTCATCATTTTTGTTCTTTTTCAATGTTTTTGTGTCGCCTCTCGAAAAAAGCTGCCTCATCTTATCCATTGTTGTCACATGTTTCTTTTTTGAGACTTTTTTGACTTCTTCTTTCTGTTCAGTTTCCTTCTGTTTATTTTCTTTCTTCTTTCCTTCCTTCTTTGTACTGTCTGTCTTTTTAAGTTCATCGTTTTCGTTTCTTTCTTCTTCCCTCGACTGTTCCTTTGTATTCCATTCTTTTACATCAATTTGTTCTTCGTGTGGGTCAGTGTTGACATGGCCTATATTTTGATATTTTGAGCTGCTTCTTAGATCATTTGTGCTTTCTTTACTTGATGGTGCATAGTGCCTAATGAGCACAGTGGATGATGGTACAGCTTCTGTAGTTTTCTTTTGTTCTTTCACCAAACGAGTAGACATGAATGAATCGCTAGTCGTTTGTTTGCTATAACTGGTATTTCTGTTAGAACCATGGTGGTATTTATTATTTTCAGTTACGTCCTCGCTATCACTAATTCTTTCCTTGGAGTGTCCATTTAAGTCGACTTTACTCACATTATGAGGCTGCCGACCATTTAGATTTAGCTTCGGTTTTGAGGGACTAAGATGTCCTTTGTTGATTAAGCTGTCATCATATGCACTGTGACCCAATGTTCCTGTGGAATCTTTTCTGTAGTCCACTTCGATTCCAGAATCTGCGAGGATATCTTTCCTGCTGTAACTGTCTGTTTCGGTGGCTATTGATTCTACGAAGCGATTACTGTTGGCATAGCTCTTCCCATTTTCATATCTAGCGTCGCTTTTTATTGGGATTTTGTCAAAATTTATTTGAGAGTTCAAGAACTCCCGGCGATTGTGGAAGGCGGCATCTGAAGAAGCTATCCTCGTGTCAGATGGGTATTTTTTATTACTGTCAATCACTTTCGAGTCGAATACGTCCCTTTTTTCCTGTTGCAATCGTGAATTAATTAATCTCTCTGTACTCTTGCTTTCTATTCTTGATTGCAGCCTGTCTCTTCTCAAACTCAAATCATTTCTGTTGATAATCTGAGGTTCAATAAGTGGATCGTGTTTTACTTCGCTCCTCCTGTAATGACGCTCGTTATCTACTTCGTCTTTTGAAAACTTGGATTCTGAACGATATTCCGTCTTGAAGCCTTTGTTTCCCACATAATCGTCTGTCATTCTTATAGGTGACATGCTGCTATCTCTTTCGTTTTTTCTAGGAAAATCGTCTTCATACCTCTCGTAGTTTTCCATCATGGACTCTTTTTTCCACGAATCCATCCCGTCTGCTCTTCCTCTTCCTGGTGGATCCATAATGTAATCTCCACTTTCGTACCTACTGGACTCGTGAACCACATATTCCTTCTTGGACACACTGCCTGTCATATCTTTACCATAGTCCACCCGTACCAACCTTGAAGAATTTTTTAAATTATTATTATTAGTGATGCCAAATTTGTCTTGACCTCCAAAACCAGTATACTCCCTTTGTTTTCCTTTGTACCCATTCATCTCTGTCGAGTGATCGTTCCCAAGGTCATCGTCGCCCATTCTGAAACCTTTCTTACCGTAACTTTTGATCTCAGACTCCAGGTACTCCGCAGAACTCCTCCTGTAACCGTTACCGTAATCCATGGTGAGTCCTAAGCCCTCGTCTTCGTCCGACACTTGCACCGGTTCGCTTTTCAACTTGGGCGGCTGTGGAGCTGGGTCCTTGTTCGATCGTCTGTCTGTCGGGACCTGAGTGTGGATTGTCTGCTTGTTCAACGTCCCGTTCCCACTTCCTCCGCTTACGACAACCTCCGCGTAAATAACCTGTCCGTCTGTGGGCGCCGCCGGCCTGCCTGTGACCACGCCATCTGACAACTTGCTGACTCCACCTCGTGGCGCAGCTCTGTCGTGTGCGGTAGGCGTGGACTTGGTGTACGAAAATGGCAGGTTGTTGTTATGTTGGCGTTCTTCACCAGGGGTTACCAAACCTGCCGCCGTGTTTAAATGTCTCGGTGGCCCTCGGCCGAGTTTCGTGTCCTGACTCAGACGTTTCACCATAACGTCGACATTCCGCCCTCGCGTCAACACCGGCTTCGGGGTCACTTGGCTGCTGTGCATCGTATCTTCGGAGCTGACTAACCCACCTCTATTATGTTCACCTATGTTTTTATTTTTACCAGCACATCGTTTCCCTTCAAAATAATCTTCTTTCGGGGATGCCTCAATGATTGGCGAAAGCTGTTTCTTCTTTACACTGCCCTCTACCTGCACGGTATCTGGAACCAAGAACTGCAATGGAACCTCCGAATCGCTGTGACTTTTCTTTTTCTTGATCCCTCTCAGTGGTGGAGACGGGGACGTATCTGAATAATCGCTTCTACTTTTCCTGGTTTTGTTTCTTCTGAGTGATAAAAAGTGTTTCGTCTTGTCGGGGCTACTACTCTTTGAAGACTTTCCTGAATCACTGGCGCTTCGGACAAGCTTAGTTCGCTTAGTTTTGAAACTATTGATACGTTCTGGTGAAGACGATGACGTCTGGAGGAGATCACTTAAACTTGACGAGTTCTTCTTACTTAAGATGCTCTTCTCTGCATGGCCGTTCGTGAGTTTATTGTTTTTCTTTGCCCTTGATCTGTCCAAGGAGTAGAAAACTGACGCGAGAGGGTTCTTGTGTTTGATGTTTCTGTCGAGGGAGGAGGCCGGTGAGTCCTCGCTGAGGCTCTTGTTCCTGCGGCGGTGCTTGTGGTTGCTACGAAGTGGGGGTAGAGTGCTGAATCTAGCCTTGTTGCCAGGCTCCAAGAGGGATGAGCTGGTGCATGCTATGCGGTCCGCTTGGTGGAGGACCCTCTGGGCCTCCTTGGCGAGCTCTCGGCGGGACAGGCGAGTGGGGCGTTCCCTTCGCACCGGCAGGGACACCAAGTGTCCTTCCCCGTCACCCGCGAGGGCTCCAACCACCCTCGGGGCACCGGGATTACCTAGAACAACCAAACACACAAAGTTATCTACCATTCACAGCAGTTACCGGAAAAACAATTACATAATACCCTTCACTAATGGGGTAGGGATGATTACACCTGACCAGGATTTGAACACCGACCTTCCTATTATCGGCAAACTGGACTTGACGTGACTGAATCCTTTATCCATGTATCCACCAGAAATAATATTATATTTTTTGTTTATAACTATAAAATTACACACAATATCTACCACTTTTAAACTTTATCTACCCACTAATGTAGTAAAATAATAAATTTCATCAAATTAACAGTTCAATTAAATTTGACTACCCGCTTCAATGGCCGCATGGTCTAAGGCACTACTCTCGCAGTAGACTAGACTGCCAATGACCGGGAGATTGAGGTTCGAATCTCGGTCAGGTGTGCTGAAAGTAGTTTTCACAAATAGTTTTCCACTTTCCTTCCACGCAAATGTGGGTACGCTTCCTATAAATATAATTTTTCTCGTCTATAAATCATTAATTTATCGTAATTAGTAAATAAGCGTAGCCTATAACTCGAATGGGAGTAAGACGCGGTGCTAAAAAAATGATTCACTTGTAGACGTCCATGGAGAGCTTTCTGGTGTACATTTGTATGACTATCCTAATTTTAATTCTAGTGCCAGTGGTATTCGAACTAGGAACATGACCCACGCCGGTGGCCGCGTTGAACTCGCGTGCTAGTCACTCAAGACGGCCATGTCATAGTTCAAGTCCCAAACAGGTGGAATGAGGGTAGTTTCTATCATGGTGCATTTACCGTCTACGCTGATGCGGGTGCATGTTCCACTAAATATCTCTTCTTTTTTTTAGCACTACGTCTTATTACCCGTTCGGGCTATACACTTATGTACTAATTACGCTAATGGTTTGAAGGATAAAGAAGGTTATATTGAGAGGAAGTGAACCTGCATTTGCGTGGAGGGAGAGCCGAAAACCATTTGGGAAAAAAACACCCTCTGAACACCCGACCGAGATTCAAACCCCCGTCATCGTCTAGTCTACCGCGAGAGTAGCGCCTTAGACCATGCAGCCACCGAAGTGGGTATCAAATATCCTCCTCATTCCAATTCTTCCTTAGATAAAGTTTTTGATAACTGGTATGTTAACTGTACTAATAATAATAATAATAATAATAATAATAATAATAATAATAATAATAATAATAATAATAATAACTGTACTAGTCAAAAAATAAAATAAAAATATGAAAACTTGAAATGAGTTCAATGCAGGTAAAAAAAAATTGAAATTATATTTCGGTGAATTTTAACCAAATTTGTTAAATTCATCTTTCTATTATACATGTATTTTTGTTTTAAACTCTCATGCGCTATAACCTAACACTGTGCAAGTATTTTTAACGCTGTTTTAACACGTACAAATTTATTAAATTCAAGAAAAAGCGAAGTAAGAAAATGGCTCTATAGTTCGATTCTGCGAACTTGTTATTAGTTTAGCATGACTCTTCTTAGGCTTTTGTTCAAAACAAAGAGTTTTTAAAGCTTTAGTTCAAGATTAATTCGTGTATAGATTCTCTCACATATTTGTCCTCTTTTTTCTAAAAAAAATTATATCATCTGAGAGGTTTTTGACCAAGACTTTTTTCCGTGCTCCACGTCCTACTACCCGGCCACGCTATCCGCGTATTTACACTAATAGAGTAAGGATGAGGAAGATATACTTTTGTATGAAATGTATCAGCATTTGTGATGAAATATTTAGGTGGGATTACAAATCCCAGTAGGCCGTATCCGACTCAGTATGATTCAAGCCACAACTTCTCTTTAATCGACAAAAAAGACTAGACGAGACTGATGCCTTTGACCTCCTGTGTCAACCGGGTGGCCTACCCTTACCCCAGGGTCAGGAATTTACTGTAACTGGAACTGGACACCCCTACATACAAGTAATGAACTCTTTAAAGGTACGACCCAGGGTCAAACCAGGGATTCACGCTGCCGCGGTCAGCCAGACCCGCTTCGGTGGCCGCGTGGTCTAACGCGCTACTCTCGCGTTGGACTAAACTGCCGAAGATGGGTAGATCGGGGTTTGAACCCGGTCGGGTGAACTGAGGGCGGTTTGTACCTAAATGGTGTTACACTCTACTTCCACGCAAATTCGGGTGTACTTCCTTTCAATTAAACCTTCCTAATCCTTATCACATTAGTGTGGTTAGTATATAGGCGTATAACCCGAATGGGTAGTAAGATGCGGTGCTAAAGAAAACAACTAAGCCAGTGTGGTCCAACTGGCGGCCCTCGATCACTGAAAGTGTGTCCCTCACAGTGTCCGAGAGGAAAAGTAAAGGGAAACCCTCGGTGACAGATGTGAAATAGCTTTCAAACGAAAATATTTATTTAAAAAGGTCGCGATTGCATTTTACTATACATTATTTGGTTGGTAAAAATATGTATACATGCATATTTATAATGTTACGTTGGTTTATGAAAGTGTATGTGCGTGTATATTTCATAATACATTTTTGGGAGATAAATAAACCTATTTTTGACAGTAAAATTTGAAAGATTCTACCAGCCTAAGATACAATTTATTATAATTTATTTTTAATGATTGTTTATCAAGTGTTGTTTGTAGGCTTATATTACATTGATGGAATCACTAAATACATATTTAGCCCGCGTTGCAAACTGAATTATATTTGGACCTTGGGAATGAAAAACGTTGGACCGCTTTGGTGACGGCAACTGCTGGTTTCAGGGAGCCGGGTTTGATTCTAGAGGCATCATAAGTGAATATTTGTGTGTATGTTAGGCAAGGGTTGGGTGCTTAGTCGGAAATTGTTGCGTGGAAGGAGAGTGGGGGGTAATTTAGCAAAAAAACACTCTCAGTAGACCCGACAGGGATTTGAACCACGATCTTTCCGTCATTAGCAGGCCAGTTTAATACGAGATAGACACCTTAGACCATTTGGCCACTGAAGCGAATGGTTTATTTTTAAATATTGTTTTAGTACCAATTCTGAAAAGGGGGGAGGTTTCAGGATAACATATTGTCAGTTCAATTTCCCCGCACTCTCTTCAGAGTGCTTATGCTTGTCCTTAAAATTCGTCTTTCTCAACCTGTTTCCGATGCACATAGCCTGAAGGGGCATTATTCCTTGAAGCACAATATTCTCTTATAGTCCATTGTCTTTTAATTATTGTATTTAACATTCTAGGGCTATTCAACGAATTTATCACTGAGGTGGGTATTGGGAGGTTAAGTGAAAGGAGATGAACCCACATTCGTGTGGATGGAGTATTGAGAAACCACATTGGTAAACATATTTCACCCAACCGAGGTCCTCTACCGTAACCAGCAATCCAGTCTATTGCAAGACGTATGCCTAAGACAACGTGTTCATCGATTCATGTTGTTGACCCGCTTCGGTGATCAAAATGTTCAGGGTGTCAGTCGCTATAGCCTGGATTGCTACTGACGGGGAGATCGGAGATCAAATCATTGGGCTGATATAGATCTACTCATAGTGTTTTTACACGCAAATGCGGGTAAAATTCCTCTAAAATTCAACCCTTCTCGTCCCTATTAATAGTTCAGTTAATGCATATGAGTATAACCCGATTGGATGTATAGACGATGTGACAAAAATATAAATACATACAGTCTCTTTCAGCGAGAAGGTATCAATCGATGTCAGGCCACTCGTATTAAAATACAACGGTCTGTTTCATTTTATGAAACTACTTCTCTATTCTGTCTAAGCTTATACTCCCTTTGTCATGTCAATAAGAAAAGGGAAAAGAAAACTACGAAATTTTTAATCTCAGGGTAAAGAGCAAAGCTCGTTGATAGTTCTCAAATATCTTAAAATTGTCAGAATATTAAAAATGTCTTGTATTTGTTAAAAGGAAGGCTGAATCCAGAGCATCTATAGCTTAGTCTCTCGTGGCTCCGCTAATATACTTAGAAAGTCGTTGAAACTAAGCTAATTTTATATTTTCATGCATTTTTGTCTATTAATAATACTCAAAATATGGATTTGTCAAGGAAAGTGAGTCCTGTTGGGATCTTTCGACTTTATTTTGAAATAATGCATGGTAAAATTAGACTACCTAATGGGTTAGAGGTGAACATCTGAGACGCCATTTTTCCCTTACCAAGGCAGNTCTGAGAGGCCATTTTTCCCTTACCAAGGCAGCCCCCTTAAGGTGGGATTGCAGGAAACGGGAAAAAATCCCTGTATTTTTTCATTTTTAGAGCAAAAAAAAGTTTTGGTCAAAATAGATAAAATATTATTCCATTAGAAACATAGAGCTTTTTCCTCACATGTTGATATTAACAGTTGTTAAATATCCGTGAAGGATGTTCTAAAATTGAATGACAACTTTTTCTCTTCGTTCAAGTTTGTCTTCTAATGGCGCTATGCTCGTGACATATAGTCAACAACTGTTGATATCACCATGTGAAGATAATTAAACTCTATATTTAAACTGAAGCTTTAGTTGATTTATTTTGGCCAAAAAATTATGGTTTGCTATAAAAACTTCAAAAACTGTAAACTCAACTCGCGTTTCCTTCCATCTCACATTAAGGTTTAAATGTTGGGGGTTATCCTTGAAATAAATTGAACGGTACAGGGGAAATAGGAGTGAAGTTCAATTTTAAATCAAATTAAGTTAGTGCTTGCATCTGTTATACAATAATGATAACTTTTTAGTGCACTTTAGATTATAGTTAAAAAGAGCTCTGTCATATTTTGTTTACTAAAAATAAAAGTATCTGCTCGGATCCTTATGCGGTTTGAGATGTAAAAGTTGATGATCCTGGAAAAGGTGTCATAACAAGCAGCTCAGAACTTTTCAAGGGATTAAATAACTTAACTAAATGGCGAACAAGAGAGAGGTATTGTGACGCAGGTGGTAGATTTGCTCGCGACCTTCGTACCTGTGCCTGAAAATTGTGTATTGAGAGAGACCGCAGTGTATTTATAATCACACACACACACACACACATACACACACACACATCCAACACGCCAAGACCTACGGTCAGAACTTACCTTGCAAACGTAATACTACGTACTCGTTTCTTTCTATGTAAATGTTGGCGCAAGGACAAACATGGGTCACCTTGTCTTCCTCGCAACAGCGGCCTAAGAGCCCGTCTCACATTCCACGGACAGTATCTAAAGTTCGTTCCTTTTATATGTTTCTATCCACCTTTCCTGTAATTTCTTCCAAAGATAACAAAATACCTTAAAAAGTGATAAGAGGTTTTCCTGAATGTAGATCTAGTAATTTCTCAAGATGTCAGAAACCCTTCCTACGAGATAGTAAGTAAAACAGTTCGAACCAGAGGTTTTCTGTTGTCTACTTAAAAAATCACAGTGGTATTGAGACCAGTGAAACCATTTCCCCATATTTTTAAATGAAAACAATATTAAGCTGGTCATAATCTCGTTGATGTCAAATGAAGAATTCAGAAAACTACACTCTATTGTTTTTTTGTTCGAGCGTAATTATATCTAATATCCCAGTTAATCGGCCTTGAGATGGGCTCTTGATCGAAGAAGGGGTTTTATACATTCCTCCCCTGAACAACAGCGAAATATGGATCGGAAAAACAGTGTTTTTAATTTTATAATACTTGTATTTCAGTTTTGTTGTGATTGTTTTTAGTATCGTCTCAATTCCAATGTTTTCCTGATTGAGACTATAGAAAACCACACAAAGATACGAAGTATGGTTAAAGCTGTATTACTTACCTAAGCTAAGTGTTTATCGGGGGGTGAGATGGACTCTTAAGAGGATTCAAGCGCGTTTAAAATGGTTTTCAATTTAGAAACTGTTCATACTCTCCCAGTTAACAAACTTTTGTTCAAAAATAAACATTGTTTGGGACCTTCTTTATTGTTTTATTGCTATAAAAACAACTTAAATGCATTTATTTTAGTTTATTAAGATTTGGCTAATCTTCTATTTTCGTCTTATTCTTCTTCTATATTAATAAAATGAAGTGTTTCTTTGTCTGTCTGTCGTGTTGCACGATTTCTACCGCACGTAGAGGTTTGAAATCTAAAAATGTATATCCCCTGTGCACAAACATGTGCATATTGAAGGCAGAATTTTAAAATTTGGATTTGATTTTTTTTAAAATTAATTTAAAGCTGGGCCGGAAGAAATTAAATAAAGAGATTATTTTTTCTGTCTGTTTGAAGCAAAGAAAAGCGTTGTCAAGAGTAACCACGCAATCCATTGCGTCGTTACCACGGGCAACGCCGGGTACTTGTTCTAACTATAAATAAAAAGTTCGATTGTTAAATCCCCAAATATTTATTTTAAATTGTTAATTTTGTCAATCAAACGTGTATAAAATGGTTTCCCAGCAACAACAACATGTTGAAAACAGTTCAAAGCGCGCTTGAACATCCTTAAAGGGCATTTGGAAATGGTATCTCAGGCACAATCCGTTTACCTTGAAAGTCAGCAGCAGGCTCACTAAAGTCACCAAAGTAACGAAAAAGTTAATAATTGCAAAAAAGGTCACGAAAGTCCCTGAAAAGTCACGAATTTTCAATATTTTAGTCAAAAGTCAACGAAAATATTGTTGTTTGAATTTACCGCGCATCGTAACAAGGCAAACTCGTCAAATGTCAAGCTACCCACTACCCATGATGCCATGCGCTAACCGCCTGATTGTTTTTACCATGATACCAATACCAAGGTTAACGTTCACCATCTAGTTAAAGTTTAATGTTGCATGTGAGTGCATTATGCCTATTTATGCATTATATAATGTTCAATCGCTTACCGAAGAAATTTTGTGGTCATAAAAGGTCACACAAAAAGTCACTAATTTTGGTTTGTCCAACTCAATAGACACCCTGAGCAGTCTCGCTTTTATCAATTACACTATGATCCTATCTTATAAGCTACGCCATCCATAGTGTAATCTGTTAAGGTAAGCTTTGCTACATTTCAGAGTAATATACAACAATAGTAAAATATGCCTTCTGTCAAGTTTATTTTCTGCATCACGTCTTCGGGGTTAGCCGTATCGACTCGCACTAATGGGGTACGGATTAATTTGAGTGTGAATGTTTTCTCGTTCACATGGAGGGCTAAAAGGAAACTATTTAGGAAAAAAAACACCCTAAGATACATCTGGTATGGTTTCAAACCCCGACCTCCTCGTCACCAACAAACCAGACTGGATGAACCTGACATTTAGTCCTAGCTACCACCTATGATGTTATTATTACTATTATTATTGGTAATAACTACATTTAATATCCAGGTAATTGGTGCTTAACCTGAAGGGTGGATATATGAATGGTAGTCGGTAGTGTAGAAAAGTGCACCCTCTTTAGCGGGGGGAGGGGATGTAAAATCATGGTACATTCGGCTAAGATTCCAGTCTTTTTGCGATACTGATGCCTTATATTATGGGACTTACCGTAAAGGGAAATTCCCCTCCCCACCCAACCCTAGATGTTAAATAATTTTAATAAAAGCTCAGAATAGATTGTAAAGTACCACTATATTATATTATTATTATTTAGCACCGCGTCTTACTACCCGTTGGGGTTATACGCTTAAGTACTAATTACGCTAATGGATTAGAAATTGGGGAGGTTGAATAGAGGAAGTGAACCCGCGTTTGCGTGGAGGTAGAGTGGAAAACCATTTAGGAAAAACCACCCCCAGTTCACCCGACCGAGATTCGAACCTCAATCTCCAGTTTGCGTGGAGGGAGAGTGGAAAACCATTTAGGAAAAACCACCCCCAGTTCACCCGACTGAGATTCGAACATCAATCTTCCCGTCCTCGGCAGTCGGGCTCAACACGACTAGCGCGTTAGCCAACTACGCCACCGAGGCGGGTGCTATATTATGCCTGTGATAAATGGGCAAACTTACGATTTAATTGTCAATAAAATTTCCGCTTCACACATTAAAAGTGCCCCGAAAATTCCTATTTGGATAATGATACAAAAAATAATAGCTTAAGTAGACTTTCATAATGCAGCCCCCTCCCTTTCCAAGTAAGTGTTATGCCACTGCCTTAATTTACCTAAGTTTAATTATAAAACTGAACTATTTTTAATATCACTAACTTTACAATACGTTTTCCTTCATAAAACAACATTACAAAACATGTTACGAAACTGTCAACATACATTCAAGATAAATAAGGGATAGGCTGAAAGGTATTGTGTTGTAATGTAACTTTTACTAGACCACTTGTTTAAAAACATCCATTGTACCTTTTTGGGTGAAAGGGTTTTACATTAACATGTTTATTTTTAAATTAGCTTTTTGTTGAGCCAGTAACACAATTTTTACATAATAAATAAATAAGTAATTTAATTTTAGATTCAAGAAAAAAGAATTAGATACACTTGTTTCTAGGAAACTAAGCCTTGTCAAAACATAAGAATGTGATAGTAACACTTCATTGCCATATCACTAGTAGATGCAGGGGTAGGCTCAGCAGTCATGAAGAGCACTAAAGATGTCTGGAATGATTAACATCACTAGCAAGTGCAGGGTTAGGTCACGCACTATAGCAAAGTATTCACAATGATTTCGCTGCTTCAACTGTAAGAAATTGTGTTTTAGACACGAACTAGGAACTCTGAAAGATTTTGTTTCTAATTCAGGCGAGAAAAAAAATTCACGTAATTTGAAAGTAGTTCAGGCAGAATTTCAAAAGGACCAAAATTAAAATATTTAATATAATCTTAAAGTGTATCTGGTTTCTACAATAGCAAAAAATATTCAAAAAGACCAACTTATTCCATTCTATTTTATATTCAGAAATTGGAATAACTACACCTGGACATAGGGAATCGAACTCGGAATATTTGGCCTAACACACCAGTGCTATACCAACCACATAGCTATCCGGGAATATTCGCCTGCCCAGGGTCATTCTTCACTAACAGTTTAAGTCAGCGCCTGTGATAGACGTGTGGAAATTATCGCCTGATAATGATAATTTTAATGTGTCTCATTCGTACCCAAAATAAAAATATTTAAACTAAATAAATATTTTATATACTCTTCAATGTGACTATCCTACCCCCCAAAGGAAAAATTTCAAAAAGGTAAAACTAATAAAATATTTTATGTAACTTTAACCGATCTCATTTATAACTAAGATAAACAAATTTTCAAAAAGATAAAATGATTCAATATAATCTTTAAATAATTTAAAGATAATATTAAGTAATTTTAATAATTTTGTCATTAATTTGTGTTTTTCCTAGTCCAAATCTTAGGATACAGAATTATCAATACTTTAACCTAAATTTTTGAATTTGTATCTTTAAGATGTAGGTCTACTTTCACTTTATATCTAATTTGTCACTCGTGGGTTGTCATTGTCCCTCCTAACATCCCTCCTTCCCCCCACACCCCGTCACCGATTGAAAACAGCTTTCTAAGGTGGTCAGCCCCCTCGCGAGAAATGAGCGTCTCCCTGTAATTATCTGTCACCGTGCAATATAGCGGAGATGAATGTGCTGGAAACAATCATAAGTCAAGATTTCATAGCTGTCGTTTTGCAATTTCATTTCTCTTTGGCTCCCTCGAGGGATTTAATCACCTCGTCACTATTGGGAGGGCGTTAAGTGCCGCGCTTACTCGTTGGAGGGACGCGACAAAACAAGTTCACTCACTGTCAGAAAGGACGAAAAGCTTATTTTTGTATTATTATTATTATTTATTTTTATTTGAACGTTTTAACACTTTTTGTTGTGTGTTCACTACGTCTTAATAACCATCCAGGATATTTAAACTTTTGGAGAGATATATTATTTATAGTAGTTTTACCCGCATTTGCGTGGAGGTAGAGTGGGAAACACGTTAGGAAAACTCACTTCAGAACCCTGGTCGCTATTGAAACTCTGACTAGCCCTTCACCGGTAAATCAGACAAGACGAGACTTATATTTTTGCGCACGTAAATTTAATGGTATGGGGCACGGATTCTTAAATACTTTGTCTGAAGGGTACGGATGAAAAGGGTACTTAATAGGGAGAGGATGAGAAAATCACAGTGATAGATCCCATGTCGGAACACATCACTAATACACCCGAATGGGATTTGAACCTGAAGCTTCCGATCTACTGTTACTTTGTGCATTACGAATCTAAAACCATAGACCACGCGACCATGTGTTCGAATCCCGGTCGGCTCTACTGAGGGTGGCGTTTCCTAACTGGTTTTCCACTCTCCCCCCACTCTACTGCAGGTACACTTTCTCTAAGTTAATCCTTCCTCATCCCGAACACATTGACGTAATTAGTACACATAAGTACAGCCTGAACGCGCAGTAAGACGCGGTGTAGCTAAACAAAGAGTCGCTGATGGCCATACTCCAGAGCAGACATATCCAACCCTCCCCCGGGTGAGGGCTGTACAAGCTCTCGAGGAATTGGCCAGAGCCATACATAACATTTAGAGGACCTACTGTCCAAATACAATAAAAAACATGAATGAACAATTGTATATTTTTAACGAGCATATAGGCTTCATATGTATGTACATGCACACATCATTTGAGTGACATTCTACTTACGCTTCTGTAAACTTTATTAAATTTATGGAAATTACGCTTATTTAGGTCTACTCCGAGAGCCAAATTTATTGTTTTATTTGTGCACTTTGAAGTATGTTAGTTTGAGCTGATGGGCCCCACAGAGATAACTCGGGGAGTCACAGGTTGTACGCACATGCTTGCTACACAGTCTAGAGCAGTGGTATTCAACCGGGGGTACACGAATCTTACATCTTAGGGGCAGGTGCGGATTCAGGG